>JAYJME010000648.1:0-20822 GCA_036873775.1 Costaria costata | reverse complement strand
CACACCACGCCCCCCTTGGTAGCGATGGCGTCGACGACTGATTCATCCATCAAAGAGAAAACAAGAGACACAAAAAAAAAAAATTGGGGTCGGTACCCAATGTCGAAGGGGAGTGGTAGGGGCGGGGGGGGGGGGGGGTGTACTCATTGTCATGCATGGTCGTATTCGTATGGAAAGTGGAATCATTGTTATGCGTGGCTGTAGTCGTATGACCATTGACCCTCGCATCGCTACTTAGCCGGGGCGGAGCAAGTCGGGTGTTCCACCGACCAGGCAGACATTGCTTGCACCAAGAGGGCGGGAGGGTTGAGACACGAAAGCAGGCGGAAGCTCTATGACGGAAGAGGGGCGAGGTGGGGCGATCGTACGGCGGTCCGGGTCGCGACACGATCTGTCTCCGAATGTGATGCGGGGGCGGATATGCGAAGGTGGCTTTCGTAGGGGAAGCGCTCACTCAGTCGTTGGCGTAAACACGAGCCAGCAGGATCAGCGTCTGCACCAAGCAAACAAACATTGCTGGAAGTTACTTCCTGTATTCGAAAGATCAGAGTTATACCACTGTGATAGCAGACACCCTAGGCTCAACAGACTATCTGTAATGTATAGAATAGGTTACGGTAGCATCCTTATACACAACGGGACTACGTAGCGCGGCGGCATCCTACTAGTAAGGAATATTCCCCCGAGAAAAATACAAGTTCCATTTTCAGCTGATACACCACACCACGGATCTAAATCTACCCAGACAACGCGTAGTGTGGCAGCGACAGGAAAATGCCTCCCGGGGAAATTGGAAACAAAAACGGTAAGATCGAGAGAAAAGCAAAGGATGGGGGGGCATCATCGCAAAAAAAAGATACCACGTATACAGCGTCGCCACGTACATATAACATGACAAGACAAGTTGGTATGATATTACAACAGCACGCATAAGAACCTTTGCGCTAGCTTATACGCTCGGAAACGACGACAAAGTCGTGCCACCGCTCTACGCACGGTAGAGCCATTATAGCATTCCAGAACCCCCCTCAGCGACAGGTCAACGTGTAGAGCCATGAGTAGTTGATACCGACATTAATAGCAACCCCAAAGGCCGGAACAATCCCCACCCTCCATGGACGATGGTCTGGGCGTGCCCTATGTGCAGGAGCAACCTGCAAAAGTTATGTGCAGGTCGTGTGTTGTCAATTTCAACTTCCCACGTCGGCCAAGACCAACGCGACCCCAGAACTAACCCTAACGCTAACCCTAACCCCAACACTTTGGGGGGCTCGGGGTCGCCAGGGGCGGTCATGCGGCTCCGCCGCATGTTTTGGTGGCGTTTTCCCCCAAAACCTCCGGGAGTCCGAAAGACCAGCCTCGACCAATCAGACCCGCAACCTGCACATAACATTTGGCAGGTTGCTCCTGCACGTAAGGGCGCACCGATGGTATTACTTGAAAACGTCCATTATTATACCAAGAGGCAACCCACGCATTGATTGCCCTATCAAATAGCCGCACATCTACACACAGACCCGTCCTTCTTTGCGCGCGCAGCCAGCTGTCTGCCTAGCTCTGCCCGGACTTTGGCGGCAAAAGCTTAAGCTTGCTTCCGTGAGCTACTACTGTACAATTACTCACTGTCGAAGCCACCTCCAAGGGTGCTCTCGAGGCCGGAAGTCCAGGTGTTGTCCGACGGCGTCCTGAGCGCATACGCGGCCGTAGGCTGTTGCAACCAATCCGTCATAAACGGCGTTGACTTGGAGCCTTTGGGATTGTTAGATGTACACAATAGATGGGAGTACGAACGGCAGCGCGGGATAGGGGATAGGGAGCGTGAGTAAATCCGCACGTTGTTCGAGGCACGGTATGGTTGTCGCTGTAAGGGGGCACTAACTACTGCAGCGTGCCAAACAATACCCTCCGGTATTGGCATACTGGTATAGGTGGCTGTCTTGCGTTTCTTTGTCTGTTATCCTGTTGGATGTCCGATCGTTCCGCATCGCTCAGAGGGCCATAAGAACTCCGGTAGACTCGTGAGGCGAACACTACTATTGCACATGAGAAACGCCAGGAGGGCACGGGAGGAGGACACAAAGCCGGTACTACATACGTACACCATCGATGACGTTAATCTCTATCGGTGCCTTGTAGCGGTGCCTTGTAGAGCCCACTAATATTGTACGAGTATTCGTTACAAGCAGTATATACCGGTACATATAACATGAATACATTATATGTACTTAAGCATGATATGTTCGTCAGTTTCCCCCTCTGAAGTCCCAACAGGAGTACCGAATATCTGGTACGCTATGTACATTTATACCTGGTACTGCTGTACGGGGTACATTATGCGAGTACTCGTACTCGTCGTTATGATACACAACAATACCGGTTACCTGTGGTGCCATATGAGAGTTCGAAAACAGCCAGCCGGCAGTGTCGGGCGGTAGATGCGCTGGGAAGCACCTACAACCCTGGTATTATACACAAGTGATGCTCATTCTAGCAGCAGTTTCTGTGTTCGCGAGATTGGCGGCGATGTGCAGCACCGGCTAAAATACCCAGTATCACCGCGTTTCAAGCTCCAACAACAATCGAAACGTACGTATACCGGGTACGATGTACCAGGTACAGTATATCTAAAAATACCGTGCTGCAGCATGGATAATAGTTCATGCACCACCCGATGCCTACTTCAACTATCATCAGGCCAAGGGGAAAACCTCCGCCGGGAATTGACAGCAGTAACATATTAAACGAGTAGTGGTGCTGCATGGTGCTGCAATCAGTGCTAACTGCTCCACCAAGAACGTAGGCTGGGATTCCGGGAGGCCCTCTAGAGCACCGCACCCTATAAACATGTGCGAAAATGCAGAAGCTCTCGCAACAACCCAACGTGTGCAAAAAGGAATAGAAAAGCGGGAGCCTCAGGTGGGACTCTTGGGTACTGGATGATGGACAACGGAATGCAATCGCGGTTGGGTCTCTTGCACCCCTCGTACACATCACGTCAAACGCTTGGCAGCATAACAAATACATGGTACGCTGTGACGAGCCCACCATACTTCACGGGGTCACCAGGAGAATAAGACGCACGAGCACTGTCATCGAGTACGAGAGGACTACGAAATAATTGGTCGAGCTTTTTAGACCTGTATCCTTTATCCAGTATGTATCGCGCGTGCACGCTCCGAGAGCGAGTACTATATTTTCAACGGTCTGGTCACGAAGCCACAAACAAAACTTGCTGTTATATCATACTGCTGTGCGCATCTACAGAGTAGTCTAAATCAACAACACAACCGAGACATCACAGCAGGGAACAGCAGCATGCCTACCCTACGCTGCGTGTTCTGTAACTCTTGTCTCTTTGACTGGCATCCGAGATGGTCCTACAATACTTGTTTGAGGTTCAGCTACGTACACGCTCAAGACCTGCCGGTGCACCATGACCCATGACTCCTTATTTGATACCGGTCTCCTCTGTCTGTGCTTCGCGTTAGATCTTCAGCTCAATTTTCCTGATTTGGCGTTTTTCAGGTCCCCTCAAAGGTGCGTCACCGAAAAATAAAACGGCATGCCAGGAAGTTTCCAACACTGCAACAACACTCCAACTGCGACCTCGGGCAGTAACGCTAAAACGCCTCGGAGGCAGCCGCGTCAGAGGCATCCATGTACGCCGAGGCTCGGCGTGGCTGGCTTGGCGCTCTACCGGCACGCGCTTGGGTCAAGCGAGTAGCGAGGTTTGGGGCAGACGTACAAAATGTTCAATTTTGGAGGGACGATACCGTCGCACTCCTCTTCCTTTTAAAACTACTGTTGCTATACGTAGCGACCACGACGCGCGACGCGCACAGCTATTGACTATTGAGCTGCCGTGGCAGCAAGCTGCGGGCGTAACCACAACATAAGAAGGCCGTATGTACGCGGACTGTGCATCCTTCTGACCTGCCGAAGTGCTCGAAACACGCTTTCAGGCTTTCGCTCTACCTGGCTACGTGGGGTAGCGTTGCACGTGCTTCACAAGCGGCAGACATGGAGAGTGAATGATTCACTCTCTCTCTCAGCTCTCAGTCTTGTGAACGGGTGACGCAAACAGAAAAATAGGCACCAGAAGGGAAGGGTGCATCTTGTGCAATTCGCGACTCTCTGCGCCGTTAACAGAGCTCTGGCTGGACTAACACGGGGATGCCCAAAACATCATCCGTCGGCATGGACTCCCTCTCGGAAACGTGCCCTCCCAGCCTCCCCCCCTGCGTGCACCCAAGTGACGCAAGCATATCATCAACAAATACACCCGAACCGCTTGTTTGTACATCTGATACATAAGGGGGGTGTGCGGCAGTTATGCTACCAGAACCACGGTCGCGAAAAGGCCCAGAACGACGCACCAGAGGTATCACCTGCTTACTGCCACAGGGCATTCACTGTCTAGCCGGCAACGAGAAGCCAGCCAGCCAGGCCTCAATGAAGCAGCAACTCGCATCAACCGACACCTGGCCTCAAACTGCTAGAGAGCAAGCGCGCTTCTTTGCCCTCTTCTTTGTGACCCACCTGATGCTCGGAGACCATCGACGAACACCAACACGTTCCCGTCGGGCCTGTTGAAAATGTCGCCCGCTGGAAGGCCTGTGTCGACTTCCGCACGCGCGTCCAGGCTCATAACCCTTGAGATTGCCGACGACAGAAGCTGAGGTGTGAGCGAGGCCAGCTTAGTGCTGAACGTCGATGGGGCGTGCATGACGGCATCCTCTCCCTCCAGTACCCCGTGCTGCAAGAAGGCAACCTTCGAGGAAGGCAGCGCGAAAGCTCCGCATCCCAGCAGCGCGAGACCCGCTGCTCCAAAGCGAATGCTACGCATTCCTCCCACCATCCTTTCGTGTGCGCTAGACTAAACAGGCGTAGTGCTCTCCTCTTAGTACTCCCGCTAAGCCCAGCTAGACTCTTACTGCTATGAGACGTGGGATTAACCTATCTAACGCCGTCTCCTAACAAGTCTTCTGTCGCTGCCGAAGCGCACCACGACAACAAAAGAGAAACAGTCCCCTCCCCGTTTCCCTGACAACAAAAACGCAGACAATGGAACTCCCTCTTCACCGCAAAAGTCTTGCTCTGAAGTCAAAGACTATCATCACGTAACGGTGCTGCTAAGCTGTGACCATGCACGACTTTTGCCTCACGATCCCCTATGGAATGGTCGTCATGTGCGGGGGTGTCATCGGGTTCCTCGCTGCGGGCTCCAAAGTTTCCCTGATGGCTGGGGTAAGTCTTGCAAAGTCAAACGTTTTTGGCCTACGAACGCATCGCCTATGTATGCAACATATTGATGCAGATGCAACATCACCTGCTGGTACAGGACTATGATACAGCACGACTGCTGTACAGCAGCACTCGTAGTGTAGTCCCGCCACCCCCGTTAGAGCCTGGTGTAGGCGTGCATGCATTGTTTAGCTCGCATCGAGTGAACTTCGGGACTGCCACTCTACTTGGTTACGGTTATTTGTTATTTGTGTTTGAACAGCCGCTGACTTGCCCCGCCTTGCCTTGATGCTTGATTGCCTCTCGTTGCGATTGTCGTGTTCTCGTCCGTTCTCTCTGCGACACAGGGCGGCAGCGGAGGGGTCCTGATGCTGCTGGGCTACGGCGGGTAAGCCGCACCTTGGGTTTCATTAAAGATCAGCCAAACGCTACTCTATTGCTATGGCTGCCGTTTATCCCGCTGGCTACTCTGTGGCGTATCGTGTTGGGACGTAATCATACATTGTTAGTGACTCTTTACTGCTGTATTGGCCGTTGTGCTTGAAGCCGACCACCCGACCCGAACCCTAACCCTAACGCTATGGGGTTTGGATGTTTGGATGCTGTAGCTTGTGAAGGCTCTAGGTTGACTCGGCCGGCGTGGTGTGCTCGGAAAGACTCTAGGTTGATTCGGCCGGATGGGGATGCTAAAGCCGACCACCCGAACCCTAACCCTCGCTTTGGGGTGACCTGTGCTTGGATGCTGTGGCTTGTGAAGGCTCTACGAGTACGTACAGTAGGTTGACTCGGCCGTCGTGGATGCTGTGCTTGGAAAGACTCTACTACTACTCTGTACGTACAGTAGTTTGATTCGGCCGGATCGGGATGCCGGGGCTTGGAAAAAAACTACAGTAGGTTGACTGAGCCGCTTACAAAACACCCCTCACCCAACTATTAATAGAGTGCGTAAATAGCTACCTCAGGAAGATTCACTATCACCACGTTACAACTACTGATCGTGTTTGTCGCAAGGTGTTCCCTGATTCCTGGTACGATAGCCTCGTCGTGGTGTCCAAACGTATTATTTTTTTGGCACCCTAGCCTCGTACGACGTACGACCCGTTATGAAGACACTTTTTTAAACGTCCTCATTATGAATACTCAATCGGTCCTTATATTTACGGGAACACTGCCGACGGTGTGTCGAATACAATCACAGGCGCTTTTTCGTTTTCGAGATCAGGGAAAAATTCAAATTCGTCCTGCTCTCCAACTCTGCGGCCTACGTGTACACGTGTACACGCACAGCGTACAGCCGGAAGCCGTATGCAGAGACCTCCGCCGACCAACGAGCAAACGGGCACTCTGCTGTTTGTAGAGCTATGTACCAGCGTGCAACTTTCCCTTCACCCTTGTCCCCTCCCTTTGCTGCTGCATGCGTGCCGCTCGCCAGGTACATGGAATACCAGAAGAAGTGAGCAAATCCGTGGACTCTAGGCACACGGTCATCAAAGTTCTGCAGCTTTACAGGGCTATTTTGCGACTATCATGCGTATACGCAGATCTGTTACTACTTCTTGTCTATGAGAGCTCTGTAGGCTCTCTCGTAGTTACATTTTGTATTTAAGGCTACAACAAAAGTAGAGCTCCAGAGATTGTGTTTACTGTTTTAGCCCTAGCAGAGCTCTGTAGGCTCTATTCACTTTTGCGCTACGTACAGCAACAGTAGAGCTTGAGCTCTTTTTTTTTGCAGTTGCTGTACTCGTATCATACTCGTACCTCCAAGATATTCAAAACTCGAACGAAAGCGTTTGTCGTCATGTGGTTCGTCCAAGCGTTGGGCGTTCGACGAATCTGCGCTTACCGCGGATATAGAGCTACAGCAGCAGTAGCGTTACGGTGTTAGGTGAAAAACAAATTTTGCAACCCTTGTGCTAACTCCATGCGCTCGCCGTCATCCACGACCCTTTTCCGCACACACGGCAGGGGCACCGTCTCGCGGATGTGGACCATCGCGTCACTCGGTGAGAAGCAATAGACGGATCGCGATCTGGAGTGTGGTGTTCAAGAATGTGTTGTTATAATGTTGTGTCTGGACTTATTACGCCTTTTGCCATGTTTGCCTTTTTCTCTCAAGCGTTGGCATTATCAGCGTGTCACGTTTGCACATTTGTCGCCTCTTTTGCGTAATGGTTGTGGTGGTAACCAAACGGAGATAAAGCTCTACTCGTACTTAGTGCTGAGTGACGGGCGCCACTTATGCGGAATATGACGCGGTAGCTCCGGGTTGACTGAAGAGTGCCGTTCATCCTTTCAGCTGACCTCAGCCCCCCCCCTCTTGCTGTTCACCGTGCGTTCTTGCAGTGGTGTCTAACATCATATGGGTCATGATGGGCAAGCGTATGCAGAAGACGGGAAAGTTGATGCCGTCTGGGCCAGTAGGAGCCCTTGCACTGGGGATGGCCTTCTTCTACATCTACCAGGTGGCCAAGACCCCCGCGAAACCTGCCGTAGCCGGTGACAGCAGCGACAAGAAAGCGTCTTAGGCTGGTGGAGCCGTTCGTTCCAAATTCGAGCAGCAGTCGGAGGTAGCATAAGAGGGGGGGGCGTTGTTGAAGACTTGCCTGTATAGGTCATTCGACTCTGGTCGCGCTTGCATAGTGCGTTGGAGGGAGCATGGGAGAGGTTGCTCGTTTCTCGTGCTCTAGCGGGCAGGCGTGGCTTGTGGCCTGATGCAGGGGGCGGCGCGACGGTGGGTTGAGGCGAGTTATTTTCACGCGCATGGTCGAAATAGGAAGCGTCTCTCGCAAGGCTGGTGTTCTGCCGGGGACTGGGTGGCGAGGTGTTGCAGGCTGAGAAACACCCTACAGTAGTCTGTATTTTGTGGCGTTATGTGCCACGGCCAGGTATTATAACACCTCGCCCTAATGTTTACATGTTGGTGCGTTTTCTTTTTTTGCAGCTTTGTAGCTGAGCCGAGATGTGTCACTAGCGCTGGAGTGTGTATTTCTTTTGTGTGTGGTGGTTTCATAAATCTGTATGCATGGTGTGGTTTTGCCTTCTGCGTTTGGAAGCGGGCGCCGCGCGAATGTTTATCGAATCTCGAGGGTAGATGTTGTTCACGCTGGACTTCGTTCTGCAGCCAGTATAACCTGTTGATAAAAGTTTTTCTCTTAGGAGTATTGCCGCGGAAACGCTGCACTTCCCTTTGCTTGCAGCAAGCTATTAAAATATGTCTCGTGAAAACGGATTGCATCCAAAGTCTTGTTATTATGTGTTTCTCCTTGTGTAGTGCCACTGTCCGCCGTATCTACGCTGTGGTTAGCCTCGCTGTTTTTAGCAAGCGCTCTTGTCTCACGATAAAGAGCTAACAAGCACGGTAAATATATGCAGTTTTGGCAAATTGCGTCCCTTTTACCTGCTGCATCGGTGCACCAGCATAAGGATATTGACTTAACGCGTACCTGGTGTCCTTGGCAGGCAGTACTTTGCGCACGCGGCTGTAAAAACGTAAATGTAGTAACGTAGAGCCAGGATATATGGTCGCATTTCTACGGCGTCCAAGGTGGGCTTGCGAAAAAGGTGACTACGATACTACCAAGCATACCAGTATCATAGATGGATGTACTTTCACCCCGTAAACTACACATTGAGTATTCGCTGAATATGAGGGGTTGGCGTTTATTTTAGTTCACGCCTATATTATACGCCGGCAGACAGAGTAGTACTCATACAATGGCTCACGCTCAAGCGCTGTGTATCGGATACTGCCGTCGAGTTATCCGCTACTTTTTTTCTAGACAGCAGACACAGATGAACCTTCTTTCCGGGTGTTATCTGCAAGTAATATACAAAAGGGTGCCCCCCGGTATTTTCTTATTGCTTTGATGAGCATTTACTTGCGGGGGAGTCGCCTATAATATGATATGGTCTGCCCGTATTTTCTTTCTCGGCGCCAAAGTTGCTATTTGCCTGAGAGGTGCCCTGTAACCTGGTGCGTTCAATTCCATTTTGAACCAGCCCATCCCTCTTCCCGAGTTTCACCTTGGTCGTCCGTCAAGACGTTTGAAGCTATTAATAGTAGTTATTTGCTAGTATATGCGTACGGGAATGTTTACGGATATCTCCATGTCTCTCACCCCTGTTGATGTCTCTCACTATGTTTTCATTTTGACCCACCCTGGGAGTGTATTGATCCCGGGGAGCTTCTCATTGCCAGGTGGCAAGCACCAATGGGGCATCAATAATACAGCAGTTCAGTTGCTCCCTCGTGGATGTGTCTTTCCTGCGGGCGCAGAGCTGGAGCTGAAAACACATCAGCCGCCGACGTTTACTTAGCTACGTATCAGGTAGTCTACAGCAGTACATTCGTACGAGTGTGAAGGGTCTTCGGCCGCTCGCCCGAGTCTCGTGGAGATTGGGATCTTGGAGACAACGTGTTTCAATATTTCAACTCTGTGATTGGCTTAAATCCACCCGAGATTTGAAATATGATTCAATTGTCCCGAAATTCAAATTTGGTACCCTTTCATTCCGAAAGAACAAAGAACATGCACAACAGCGGTTCCCGCAACACCTCGACCTGCCAGCGGCTGCGAACATTGCCTGTACCGCCATCCCAAAGGTTCTCCGCACGCCTATCCAGCGCCTGCCTAGCTTTTGAAGGGTGCAGGGCCTGCGTTCCTTCCTCGCCAGGCCAGCTGGGTGTGAACGTTGCGAGGCCTCCTCGTCGTACATTTTAGTTTTCTGGATGAGACCGCCTGCAAAGCGAGCAGCGATTCGAAAGGCGAGAGGCTATGACGCCTCTGCGCAAGCAAAGGAGTCTACGCCCTCCTCGACCACAGACTCTAGGGCGAAGATGCTGGTAGTAGCTCCATCGAGCGCGCTGAACGACGGGCTGGGTGCACATGATCCTCAGCTCTCGGGTCGAGACTGCAGGGTCGGGGACGCGGTATTGGTGAGCACCGCCGGCAAGCCCGCTCAAGAGGCTACGGTTGTAGCAGTGGATGCCTCAAATGGCTCTCGGTTCAAGGTTCTATTCAAGGACAGGCGCAGGAAGGGCGGCTGGAGAAACCAAAACGAGCTCTCCCCTCTTCTTCTGCCAGGTTCCGGCACCCTCGCAGAGACGTCCGTTGCTCCTATACCTGCTCCAGCTCTCGGCCCTCATGCTTGCAGTGCTTCCGGCGGAGGCGATGATACCACTGCTGGTCCTACGCACCCGGAGCAAGGAAACAAAGACGACGGGCCGGAGACTGCGACTGCTCTTTCTCCGAGGAACTCATCAAACGCTGAGGATGATCCGAGCCCAGACCTAGGCCAACGTTCAACCACGGCCGCCTGTGCCTCGAGCCTCGCAGCACAAGAAAAACCTTCGAAGAAGATCACCGATACCTCCCAGCCTCGGGCAGTGGCGATAGCAGTTGCGGCGGTGGTGCATGCTCTTGATGTTGGGGATCGGGTTTTTCTTTCCTTGAACGCGGGCTCGCCCTGTAGTGTCGAGGCGAAGGTGGTGAGAGTGGACAACTCTCGTAGCCCGGCGATGTTCAAGCTTCGGACCAAGGGCAGCGGCAACAAGGAGGTCTGGAGGGCAGCGGCTGATGTTGTTCCCGCAAGCCTTTCTCCCCAAGCAAGAGGCCAGAGCGTGACGGAGAAGGCGGCTTCAAGACCAGCACGAGACCAGCCTCCAACCCCGGCCGTCTTAGCACAAGAGCCTGCAAATAAGATCGCCGATACCCACCAGCCTGGGTCTGCGACGACAGTGGTGGCGACGGCGGCGGTGGCGGCGGTGCACACTTTTGCTATTGGTGATCGGGCTCTCGTTTCCTTGAATGCAGGCTCACCTTGTAGTGTCGAGGCGAAGGTGGTAAGGGTGGATAACTCTCGTAGCCCGGCGAGGTTCAGGCTTCGGCTCAAGGGCAGCGGTAAGAAAGAGGTCTGGAGGGCAGCGGCTGATGTGGTTCCCGTCGCCCCCCCCCCCCAAGCAGGGGGCCAAGGCGCGACGAAGGAGGAGGCCGGTGGCAAGGGTGTTTCGGAACGTGATGCAACTACGGATCCCGTGGGCGAGACCTCTCCCGCTACGGACGCCGGCAGCAAGGGCAAGCCCTCGGCTGGTGGTCGGAATGCGGGCAAAAAGACCAAGACTAAGCAGCGGATCTGCCCACCAATAAGTGACGCAAGTGCTGGGGGGGCGATCGGGGAAGCTGCCCCAGCCCTGGGCGTTCAAGCAGGGGAGACTAAGACTACAGCTAGTCACAAGCCAACGGATGACGGTGGCGGGAGCGCCACGCCACTCGCTGGCGATGGCGTCGGTGGTCCACACTCGTCGTCAATTCAGGACCATCCGGCGGTGGAGTCCACAGAACGTTTGGCAACGGGGCCTGGCAGTCTCGGGCATCGCGGGGGCGCCGGCAGTTCTGCGAGGCTGGAGTCAAGTAATGCAGACTTGGGGCGGGCGAGCGTGGAGACTGAAACCGGAACCCCCGAGGTCGGTCGGGCGCGGCGGCAACAGGAGCGGCAGCAGCAGCGGCAGCAGCAGCAGGAGAAGCAGCAGGAGCGGCAGCAGCAACGGAAGCAGCGGCAGATGCAGAAGCAGCAGCAGCAGCAGCAGCAGCAGCAACAACAACAACAACAACAACAACAGCAACAGCAGCATCGAGGGGTGCAACCCGCGATCGATGCCTCTGTTGGCGGGTTCGACAGCACTGGCCAGGAGGTCGCCGTAGTGGAAGCTGAGACATCCGACCCACATTCCGTGCAGGGTTTCGCCAAGGACAGACGGACGGAAGGTGTACGAGAAATGGCGAAGGGAGTTTCGCCCACCACCGATGTTTCCGTTCCCATCAACCAGGAGAAGAACGGTGACGGTTCAGAGCAAGCGCAGGCGCGCAAATCCCCGACTCCGAGCGGCAATGCCGAGAATGTGGCACAGAAGACCCCGAGAAAGGGCTTGCCGCGTACCCGACAGGACGGGGATACGGGCGGGACTGATGGGGTGGGGAGAAAGGCCTCGACGGTGGGTACTACACGAGGAGGTGGGTTGGGAAACTATTGGCAAAACCCACCTCCGCGGAAGCGAAACGCAGCTACAGCCGCGGCGAGCGCCATTTCCTCGCCAAGACTCAACGGGATTTCTGGGCGTCGCGTTGGCCGTGAGAGCGACTCTGCGAACAAGAGTGCTCAAGCGAGCAAAGGCAGAGGCACAATCAAGCGTACTTCCGCTGGGAAGATGGTCAGAACCCCTCGAAAATTCGGGCGAGGGCTACAGCAGCGACCGAAAGTGGTAACTCCCGGGTCTGCTCAGGGGCGATCAGAGCCAGCGCTAAGGTAAGAACCCGTGGCAACTAGTCCTCCTTTTAGCTACTGTAGTTCTTGTTGCGTACCTGGTACCTCGTAAAAATGGGAACCAAGAACGGTATTGGGGGGGCGTCCATCGTACTTTGCAAGGCGTCCGGGCACTCTCCCCTCCGTCTGGTCGTCCCGAGGCTTCCAGAAAATGTTGTAGTTCAGTATTTCATCCCATGTGCTGACTGTCTCCCAGTTGGCACTGTATATCAATACTTCCTCTCAGCTACGACGGTTTTACTACGCAATTGCTCGGGTTGTTGATTGAATGGTCCACGGATAGCTCGTGTTCGTGGCACAAGGTTTTTTCATGGCGGTTACCTTGTTTTGCCGCTATCCCCGCGTCTTTATCAACCCCCCGAACTTCTTCTTGTTCCTGTATACGCCCCTTTCCTCCTTCTCCCGGTGTAGGACTACGCACCCGACAAAGGCCATACCTCGAATGAAAGCGTTCAAGGTCCAGGAAGCCCGAGTCGCACGAAAAGCAGGGAAAAATCGCGCACCTCCTTCGGCATCGGCGGCGGCCACTACCCCCACCACTCACCGGCTACAGCTGCACAGGCCGTTGTGCCAACCCATCCACTCGCTTGAGGACGAACAGCGCGGCATTAGTGGAAACGACAAACAAAGCTTCGGTGGGAGCCAAGACGATGGCCCAGATGTTAGGCGGGGGCGGCGGACGCGGAAACAGGTGCACCCAAGCCTGTCAGAGGATATGATATCGGCGGTGTTTGGCGATGACGATGACGAAGACTGCAGAATCCGTCGCAACGAGGGGAGCGGCAGCGACGATAGCGGTGGCGGTGACGCTTCTTTGCGTTTTCGCCGCAGTGGCGACGCTCCGTGGGGAAGCGGAGACAAGCCGCTCATCAAGGTGAGTGGCAATCGCCAGGGGCGGGCGGGCGCAGGAGTTGTCTTCGCGCTCCCGTTACCAAGCTCGCTGACTGTAAGGGCGGATGTATCATATTTATTTCCTGTTGTGGTCATATGGCGGGTTCATCGATAGAGCAAGTATGCGCCTGCACATTTATTTTGTAACGCTTGATTGTGGAAGAATCTACGGACGGCGGCGGGAAGCACGCCTCCGGTAGATGGAAGGATTTATATTCGAACGAAACGAAGTGGCCGCGCAAGCCGCCCGCTCTCATGCGCTTATACTTTCTACGTAACGGTTTTCATTTACCGTACGGCACCCATGCCACTCCTTGATCGCAGCACTGCGCGGCGATGAACAGTTGTAAAGTTACCGCTAGCGTACGCCTAAACTTAAACGCTTCGTATCCCAAAACCTAACCTCATGCACATCTCACGCCTGCGGACCTACAGTAACTCCCGTCGCCACCGTCTTTATCGCTTGTACTCCCGCCGCATCTCGCGACCGTCACTGCCTTCGTAGGTGCGGCTGAGCCTGTTAAAAGGCGGGGCCCCGCTGAATGCCCAACGTAGCGCTCTAGCGGTCGTGACGTTCGCATTGGACAGGCATCGATACTCCGGCGAGCAGCTCGCGAACGTCCTCACCGCTGAGGGGATCCTCTGCTACTCCGACGAAACTACGAGGGTGAGGCGGGAAACGAGAGCACGGCCCGATTTATCCCAAACCAGTGACCGTAGTCGTTGAAAACGGGGCTGGTGGACGGGTTCTAGCTCTTCTGTTGTTTTGGTTGTTTCATGCGGTGGTTAACGGCTGAGACAAGTGTGTGCAAGCCCCGCTCTGCGCTTCAAATGCTACGCCTACGAGAAGAACGCTTAAAGCGCGTATCGGCTTTCCCGTGGCGATGTCTGGTATCAGCGGTTTCATACTTCTAAACATGTTTCTCGCAGTACGCAAAGCACCACGTGCCACAATTGTCCGATCGTAGGAAACCTGCCATGCCAAAGCTGTTTCAAGCGGCTCATTTCATTTTTGGACCGGGCAGTAAAACACCAGTTGGGCTATCAAATGAGCTTGGCTGTCGCGATTACCTGCAAACGCACAGGTTTTCGTTCTGACTCAGAGCAAAGAGGCCGACCAGAAAGAGATGCTGAAGCGCGTGCAGAAATTGGCATTCAACCGCTGCGGGGCGAAGGTGGAGGTGGCCTCATGGCTCTCTGGCCGGCTCGCCCTGGACGAATTTCTAGACAACCACCGTCGCGTCCTGGACCTAATCGTTCGCCATCGTTTGGCTGGCGGGATGTGGTGAGCTGCTTTCTGTGCGAACGCTTGGTGTTGAGACTCTAAAAATCACGACCCTGCAACCAAGGCAGCCAAGTCTTCCAGAAGCAGCGTCGATCCCCTGCACGGTATTGTACTTTCGTTGGCATACGCACGATTTTGCGGGAGGTTACTTTCAATACGCATCGGCTATCACGGCACGTCTTAACTCGGACGGTTCCGGGCAGTCTAATTGGTCTACCTGGAAGCAATCGCCGGTAAATCGTACGCAAGGGGTATTTTACAGGATACGCCCAATGAAAGGGATGTGTGGGACACATTTTTTATTGTTTGTAGTCAGGTTAATCCTTGATGCGAGAGGTGCATTGCCTTAACCCTCCGTGATATCGCGGCATAACTACCACCTCCCCCGCACGCCAACCTTCTCCCCGCCGATTCACCTTTGAGTGCACACGATGTTTCTGACCATGGCCGCACCCTTGCCGAAGCTAGGCTCCTACCTTGTGCGTGCCTCGATGAACGCCCTCCGCTACCACGCCCGCTCTCGTCTCTGGCGCAACGTCGAAAACCGTATGATAGCAGAAGCGAAAACCACTCGTGTCACGTGCCGTACCCCCCTCGCGTAATTATCGTGTTTCATGCACCGTAGCGCACTCACCGTGTGCGCGCGCCTTGCTTGCCCTGCTCATCGCACTGCGCTCTCCGCCGTCGCAGGTCCGAAGTGAATGGCGTCTTCTTTAACGCGTTATTCTGTGGGCGCCGGGCAAAACGCACGTTCAACGGCGTTAGGCTGGGAATTAACGTCGCGGCGAGCCACAACAGCGCCTTGGAGACGGGGGTGTGGGAACTTTGGGTCACGGTGGAGCCTGCTGTGCATCGCTTTTCGCCCGTGGACTGGTGAGATTATATACAGATAATACCCGGTACACGGCAACTTGTGCAGGAGAGTGAAAGCGGGGTTCCGTAGACGCGTTCGGGGCTGTCGCATGAGTGTTCCAAAATACCTGAACGTGTACGAATGTCCGTCGTGTTGTCGTTACGTTTTGACAGAGCAGGGGGCATCGGCGCTTGTTCGCGTCCAAAGACTGCTGTCGCCAGAGAAGTTGGTGCTGAAAACAGGACCACCAAATAAAATACTACTTCGTACAATTTGAGCGTCTCGTCTGAGGGTTGCGTTACGTTGACAGTTTTTACCAGCTCCCATGGCATACCTACGTGACTCTTCTGCTGCTACGTACACCCCCCAACTGTGCGATACGAGCCAGAATCCTTGTCCCATGACAAAGCTTGCGTGCTCGTTTTGTATCCCCTCCATCGCGGCAAACGTTTGCAACACAACATGAGAAGGTGGGCCCTGATACAAGAGAAGGAGGAGAAGGGACTTCGCGACTTTTCCGGGTCCGCTTCGGACGACCTGGAGGAGCGGCTTCAGGTGGTCTGCCTGCCCAAACTGTCCAGGGGGGTGGTTTACGACGTGAAGGAGGTGAGGCCAGGGTACGGTGCATGCTCGCAATACAACTACGGGGTCGCTGCTAGCCGTAACCAGCAGAGGGATTACTCGTTGGTATCCCTTGCTTCGCTCAGTGCCATTGGGATTTGTTATGGCAGAATATGTTGTGTCAGTCTGAGACTAAGAGAGGTGGGCGCACGCCCGACAACTAGGTACCATCTGCCGGCACTCGTTCCTCCCTCCCCCCGGCCACGGCGTGTGTGCTCCCGTGCTCCTCTAGGCCGACAACTGCGTTTTTTTCCGGTTGTGTGGGTTCATCGCGATGGGGTGGGATCCATGGTTGAATTGTATTTTTTTATACATAGCAGCTTCCTGGCGTGATCTTGACCGCACGGCCGCCATATGCTAGTAGGAGTGAACACCAGTGATAGGCCACGGAAATAATTTGATACATTAATGTATGTTGCTGTGTGTTTGTATGTGTGTGTATTGATTGCACGTACGCTTGGTCCCTTGTTTGTTTTCTTGCTGAATCGGTCGTCAGGACGCGTTCGAGATGGATCGTCTCCAGGAGGCCAACCTAAAGAGGGGTTACCTCGTCGGCCCACGTTCAGAGGATGAGATGGTGAGAGAGCCCTCATGATTCCTACGCCTTGCTGCTGTATGTTTGGATTTCGAAGGTTTAATTTCCTGTTGTATTTTTCTTAACCACGAAATAACTACGCAAGGGGTGCCGACGCGGCACGTGGATCATGCACATTAGGAGGAGTACAGTACATTTATGCCCTGAGCATCGCATGCGGTGCGACTATGCCTGAGGCTGACGTTGCTTCAGGCGGCGTCGTTCTGGAGAAATATGTTGCCTGCTTCGAGCTAATCCTGCCGCCGTGCCGCTTCGGCTGAGTTTTGATACCCCACCGTGACGGGGACCCACCGTTCCTGCCTGCTTCGGAGAAAGTTGAGAACATATACTTCGTATACATTTTGAATTGAGCCGCAGTGCTGACGCCGAAAAATCGACGGCGTCGTGCGCGCTCGCGCATGAACCCTAAGGATCAACCTACGTGCCGTCAGCTTCATGTTGAATCCCCAAGCTAACCCCCCGCCCCTCCTCCACGCCTCGCCTGGTCTCTCGAACGTCACCCCCCGAACAAACCACCCGCGAAGGTAGAGTATTGGCGACAGGTCCACCACATCAGCCTCCCGTCCTCCAACTTTGTGTTCGTCAAGGTCCGGATCGGGGGGATGGTGAGAGTGACCGTCTCTCAGGACGGACAGACTTACAATGGTTGCTTTTACTCTTTAAATAGCGTGTGCCTCGTTGGTAGCTCGCCTCCCGGAGCGTTACTCTGTGGGCATCCCCCGTGGTAGTACAGTAGTAGTGTATTCTGTATGATTTCCTTAACCCCACTGTTCGCGTCATTCTTCTTTTTTGCTTTGATGTGCTTGGCGTTTCGCCCCTGCGCGCAGGTGTTGACGTACCCAAGCTGGTGCGTTGTCCGAGCCCAAGCAGACGTTCCGGATGCAGCCAGGGCGATGCGCGGCCGCATACTGGACGCCTTCACCGACGCCATCGACGGTACGTGTTCTGTGCTTGACTCGTCGTTGTCCAGTGCATGGATTATACAATGTATATGTTCCCCTCCTGGGCAGAGGTCGTTCTTTTATTTTGATGGCGTGTCTTTCAATAGGCGACCGCGGGATGCGGGCGGGGGGCGTGGGTTTGTGGTAGTTTTTCTCGCGATGCAGTACACGTGGGGCTTCTGGGTAAAACCCGACATACGGCAGTGTGGCACAATGTGTCCAAAGGGAGGGGCAACAGGACAGCGCCGCGTATGGTGTGGTGTGATGTTGTGTTGAGCCTGCGGTGGCGTCGTGCGAGGTAACCGAGGAGCTCACACCCAACAACGAAGGAGGCTATGGTTCCCGTTCGCATCGGAAAATGGAGGTTGCTGCTGCGGGTGCCACCGCGTCCCCTTAACCGCACGGAAATAACCTGCTTGAAGTTCCAGAAGAGTGAGTTTATGGTTATTTCATTTTGGAAAATCCCGGAGCATTGTGGCCGATTTTCTGTCGCGCTTTCGTTGCCGGATGCAACGGTTTTGATATAGAATCATAGGTGGTCCTTTTAACAGATACCCATATACATACGCCCGTCACCTTTTTTGTGGAGGGCATCTGCGAGAACGCCCGTTTTCCCACCCTCGGATGCTGACTGACATTGGGAGGATGGAAATCGGCTTCCAGTAATTCGATCGAACAGATCGCCCAATCGCACCGGTAAGTTTCCGCAAGCGTACGGGCCGAAGCGAACAGTTCGTTCACATTCATGGAAGTCACACTTATCCTAACCCATTTTGTGTACGTGTTGTGCCCCCCCCCCCCCCCAGCGATGGAGGGTATGACTGTGATGGAGACGACGTTCTCGTGGAGCATGCTCAGCGGGGGCGGGGGGATGTGCGGCGACGCCCCGGCCTTCGTGACCGCCAACGGCAAGGCTGTTAGCTGGAACAAGAAACACGCTGCCACTTCTTCTTGCGCAGGCGCCTTCGACGGCAACAGCAACGGTACGTGTAACAACAACGGCGGTGGTGGCGCTTCTGCGGTGTCAATTCAGGCGCACGACAAGCCGTTCCACGCTACCACCACTACAGCTGGTCTCTGTACACCCGGGCCTACCGGGGCGGACGGAGAGACTGGCGGCAGCACACACGGTGGATGCGGGGGTAGGGGACGAGAAGGAGAAGATGTTCAGAGGGGATCAATACCCGCGCCGGTCGTGACTCCGCACACGATGAGTGCGCCGCCGTACCACCCAGGGACTCCATCCGCCGGATCTAACCCGAGCGGGGTGTTGCTGGCCATGGGCGCAGGGGGAAACACGGACAGTGGGGCCGCCGCGAGCCCGGAAACTATGGCCGCCAAGGCGGCGGCGCAGGCGTCGCTTTCCGTGATACGCAAGAGCATCATCAGGCGGCGTGGTGGCATGCCGATCAGCGTCCCTCCCCCTCCGCCGGCCGCGGGGCAAGACGCGGCTGGGGCAGCGGCCGCAGGGGCCGAAACCGGGCCACCATCAGATGTGCGTCTGTGCGCAACCCCTTTCGTGATCAGGAGGCCCCCGTCCTCCTCCTCCTCTTCCTCTGTTCCTCGCCCGGCTTTGACGCCGGGTGCGGGGGCGAAGAGCGGCCGATTGGACTTAACCAGGGCGGGCCCCGAAGGTGGCAGCGATCGAGACACTGGACGCGAAGGGGCACCAACGGAGAGGGAACCCGGAAGAGCCCCCGACACGCCTGCGGCGGTTGGTAGAGGAAACTCGACTGCCCAACTTGTCACGCCAGCAACCGGGGACATGGCGGGGGGTGCGGCAGCAACGGGGACGGCGGCGACAGGCCTGAAGCGGCACCGCATTAGTATCGGCCGGGGGGCACTCGGCGGGAAGGCACCGAAAAAGAGGAAGGGTGGAGCGGTGGTGGGTGGTCCGGCAGCTGCAGATCCCGGAGAGGAGAAGGGACGTCCGCGCGCGGGCATATCACGCAGCGACGCCGGTGGCTCGGGGAAGCCATCAGAAGCAACTTCAGTCGAAGGGGCGGCGACAGCAACGGCGTCAGCGGCGGCGAAGGAGGGAGCGGCCGCAGCGGTAGCGGCGGCAGCGGCGACGCCCCCTACCGCGCCCACTAGGATAGTGGTGACTTTCTCTGCTGCCGGTAGCCTCGGAATGGGGGTGGCCAAAGACGACATCGAGGAAGGGAGCGTGGTTCTGGCTGGCAAGGCTCCGACGAGCGCGGCGGCTGTCGTCCCAAATGGGTGGCGCCTTACCGAGGTGGACGGCAAGAGCGCGCGGCGCTTGGGAGGTGGGTGGAGGGGTGGGTGGGTGGGTAGATTCGGCTGGTGGGTTGGAGGGTAGACGGGAGCGATTACCGATAAAATCCGTCGCAGTAGGTAGTGGCACAGGCGGGCTGGCTTGACCTGTGGGGTTGGGAACTATTCGAGGCAGTGTGCCGATGTGAACATCTATGGTAAGCCTGCTGGCGGCGCGCGAAGGGTGTTCCCGTTTCCGTCATTATCAATCAATAATCGCTTGCGCTGCGATTAATGGTCGAAGATCCGGAGTATTCAAGACAACAGTGGGATTTTGTTTTGCCCGAGCAAGTCAGCCCACACGAGAATCACACCGCAGTCAAAATCGTCTCACTTGATCAACGTCATGTGCCCTTGATGACGCATATGCCCCACCTGGACCAAGAAACGCAAGCACCACGCAAATCGAATGCCAGTGTAGCACGGGCAAACTGAAACATTTCGACCCCTCCCCCCCCACACACCTACGTTCTTCACGGTTTCAGACGAGACTATCGCGTCCCTCCTCAGCAAACGTCCTGTAGACGTCACTTTCGAGGCCATACCAGAACCCGGGTCCGAACCAGCGGCCGCCGCCGCCACCGCCGCCGCCTCCACCGCTCCCACCGCCCCCACCGCTGCCTCCGCCGCTGCGGCTCCCCGCAAACGAGCCCCACCCAAGCCTAAGGCAACGAAGGGAAAGAAGCCGACCAAGGGGAAGAAGGCGGCGAAGGTTACGACCGTTAGGAAGGCCTTTAAGGTCCAGTCGCGCGGGCCCGGGGGGGCGCAAGATAAATCCGGTGGCGGCGCCGGTGGCAG
>JAYJME010000647.1:0-20828 GCA_036873775.1 Costaria costata | reverse complement strand
TCAACCGCCACCACCACCATCACCACCACCACCACCAACAACAACAACAACAACAACAATGTTGGGACAACCAGGTTCAGGGGTGCTCGGGGCGCTGCCTTGCTCACGAGGAGGGTGGGTTGCACACGTTCCCGCCATGAGGCGGGGGAGACGAAAAGAAGACCGAATTTATCGTGTGTGTATTATTAGCGTCCCATGAAGAAAATCAAGAAAACCGACTGCCACGATGGGCATATGATCACTCAATAAAGGTTCGACCAGGACCCAGGACCGCTAGTTTTCCGATAGTGATGAATGAACTATAATCTACGTAGAACCCGCAGATGGTTCCAACAATCACAGCAATGCCCAATTAACCGTAGATCCGATGATAATCTGAACACGGTAGATTCACCACGTGATCGAACAATCAACAACAACAATAAAACAACAACAACAACAACTGGAGACATATAAGGGTATGATATACCTGGTATTATGACGGTATAACTCGACAACGGTAAGGGCTGTTCTCATGTCATGCATGGCCGCAGTCATATGCCGGGACGGGCCACGTCAGGCTCTCACCGACAAGACAGACATGCGTCTGCACCAAGGGCGAAGCGCCGTGAGTTATTCGTCGAGCCGCATGAAGGGCGAGCTGCATCATCGTACTAAGAACCGCTTGTGAGGCGGAATTCTTGCATGTAGATGACGGCGTCGAATTAATTGGTTTACTTTCCGGTGTGGCCTCTCCCAGAGAGAGCAATGATGGGTGTACTACTGCATAATATTAACTATGTAACTTGATATACACACTATGGTACGTCACATACGATCACCTCCCTTGTGCGTAGTGGAGGTTCTCCACCCCGCAAACGAGTATCTAACTTGACAACCATCCATGGTGACCGCAAAAAACAAACAAACAAAGGTACTCTGGTTGTCTACTGTAGCTCACGCAGAAATTGGCGTGTGTTACAGTGTCGTTGCCAACCGTCGCCAACCCAACCTATACATGCGCTACATACAGCAGTACCGAATTGACTTTTTGTGGACTTCGGCATTTGTTTCTCGTCAGGGCGCGGGTCGTTTCTCGTGCTCTCGGCGGCGGGGCACGCAGGGGGCCCGCGTGTACACACGGCTCAAGTTTCGGCCCCGGTCGAGGTCCGTGGCACGTGCTCTGGGGGTTCAAAGTTGCAAAACCTGGCACATGTTTCCTGGGTTGGATCTGTACTATAACGATCGCACACAGCATCGCATAACTGCAGGCTATAGGACCCAGATTTATCTAGATGGTCTAGATCATGATCTACATGATCTAGATCATGATCTACCCAACGCGTGGGAGCATGTACAACGTTTCACCTGTACCTGTGGTATGCTCGGCCTCTCAGCATAGCATTCGGAGGAAGGTGGTTGTCGGTGTTCGCTTCATCGGCATCATCTGTGCTGTTCACAACGTCGGGCGGTCCACCAAGATAGGCTAGCAGAGCGTAGAAGTTGACCTGGAAAAGGAAAGGCGTCACACTCCTGCTCGTGAGGGTTGTATGGTTTGCGCTGAACCAAGCCAACACGCGTCAATTTGGGATGTATTACGGTATACCAGGTATATAGGTTCACGAACGACGCCCAACCACAAATAGGGTAGATCCTGACGGCAGGGTGCTACAGCGAAGCGGTAATGTACCCCCCTATAGGGCACACGCAAGTCGTACCCCCATAGGGTTGTATACCTCGTAGGTTTTACTGTAGAAGTCTGGTGTGGCGCTGAGCCCTAACCCCGACCGGAACACTAACCCGAACCCGAACGCTATGGAGTGACCTGTGCTTGGATGCTGTGTTTCGGAAAGTTTCTATTACGGGGGACCATATTTAATAGGACCTACTGTAGACACAATAGGACCTTCTGTAAACACCAAAACCTATATATTTCCCTGTTTTCGCCAACAATATTGGGTCCATAGTTAATAGGACCTATTGTAGACACAATAGCACCTGCTGTAGACACCAAAACCTATATATTTCCCTATTTTTGCGAACAATATACATATGTATATCCTATTTACTATGGTCCCCCGTAATAGGATGATTCGGCCAGTGGGATCACAGGCCATACCGTAAAATCTATTGTATGCAATGACCCGACCCGTACGGGGGCACGCATGGGGTGTCTCCCCGAATGGGGGCAGCGAATAGTTTTTGGGGATACGACGGTGTGGAAGTTGACCTGGGAAAGGAACACCTTCATCACGCTCGTGCTGGTGAGGATTTAATTGCCGGTTTTCACACGATATGAATGGTAAAAGGCACGACACGACACCTCACTCAGCCATGAGATGGGGTCTACCACATTGTTTATCTTTTTCGTGGAATATGTAGATGGAGTTTCCATGGAAACTGGTGGAAGCTTCCACGAGCTTCCATCGAGCTTCCATGGAAGTATGTACTGTAGAGGGAAGCTTCCGTGGAGGTCAATGGAAATAGAGGGAAGTACAGGGAAGTAGATGGACGTTTCCATGGAAATAGGTGGGAAAATTCCACTGTTTGTGGAGGGGGTATCCCCCTTTTCACCGCCCCGCGTTCATCTCACTCGAGCAAGTTGCTCTGTACGCCACTCAAAAACGGGGGATGTACATAATTTTACTAGTTTTTGCGCACCGTGGATGAAAATACCCGTGGTGTCACCATGGCGTCACCATGGTGACTCGGCGTGACCATGGTGGCAACGTGGTGGCACCACGGTTATACCCTCTAGCGGTGCATCAAATACACGCCATGGTGACTCCTGGCGGTTCGTGGTGGCGCTATGGTGACTCGTGGTGACACTATGGTGGCATCATGGTGACGCCATGGTGACTTGTGATGACACCATGGTGCCGCCATGGTGACTCGTGGCAGTTCGCACAGCGTGCTGGCACCATGTTGACTCGTGGTCACACCATGGTGACTCGTGGTGACACCATAGTGGCGCCATGGTGACTCGTGGCGGTTCGTGGTGACATCGTGGTGGCACCATTGTGACTTGTGGCGGTTCGTGGTGACACCGTGGTGGTACCGTGGTGAATCGTGGCGGTTCGTGGTGACATCTTGGTGGCACCATGGTCGCGTCATGGTGACTTGTGGTGCCACCATAGTGGCGCTATGGTGACTCGTGGTGACACCATGGTAACACCGTGGTGACGCCATGGTGGTTTCGTGGTAACACCGTGGTGAAGAAATCCGCCGTACCAGTACAGATTATTAAGTGGGATCATGTAATCATCGTAAACACGGACTGAACTACAGTTTGTTGGCGGAGGGAAATTATACAAACCATTCCATGCCAGTGCACAAGGCAAAAAAAAACGGAACGCACAGCAACACAGCTTAACGCCTTTAGCACTGCACTCCTGATTTGGGGATTAAGCAACTTGGAACTACAGTAGATTCAAACTGGAGCAATTCCACGGTAGGGGTGGGGTGGTGTGGTGCCATATTTTCTGCGCTTCTCCTGGCACGAGGAGCTCAACATCTCACCCGAAATATCACGACTTCCAAGAAATGTGTTCGAGCAACTCCACCAACTTTTCTATACGCTATTTAGCCCTATTAATAAGAACAAATTATGCTCGTTAAAGTTATCTGGTACTCACCGGTAGTTGCTCACTTGACGAGCTCAACCGGTCAAAATAACATACTCCGAAGTATATAGATGTTATTGTCTACAGTAGGTTCTATTGTGTCTACAGTAGGTCTTATTAACTATGGACCAAATATTGTTAGCACAATAGGGAAATATGTAGGTTTTAGTGTCTATAGTAGCTTCTATTGTGTCTACAGTAGGTCCTATTAACTATGGTCCCCTGTGATAAGACAAATTAACTATGGTAGTTGCTCACTTGACGAGCTCAACCAGTCAGAATACCATGCTGAGCCAAAACGCCGTACCCCCTATTGTGGGATTGCTTCAATGCAAGATTCTGTAGAGTGCGGCGCTAGAAGGGTTAAGACCGAAAGGAAATTAGGTAAAAAACACTTTCGCCGAAAAAAAGGGGGGGGGCGGAACGGGCTCTAAAAGCCAGAACCCCCGACCGTATAGCCTTCGTCTGAGCGTGCTCGACATTCTCTGCTGGCCCTTTATCATGCTACCGTGGGCGGTACTGTATCTCCACCACGTTGCTATGTCCCCATCACGCCCACTATCATGACGGCATGACGCTGCTCATCTTGGAGTTGATGTAGGCAAAGGGTGACAGCTCGGACAGAACAGCCACATGCATTATATGTATGAATGGTACCCACCTGTCCTGACGGGCCTCCAAATTTTTGTCGCAGATAGCTGCTTTGCGCCGGCGTAAGCTCTAGCCCGCTGGACCGAACCAGCCGTTTGAATTCAAGCCCCCCCATTAATGGCTCGTGCCTCCTGCGTGGTGGGGTACGCCATCGTTTCCATCGTGTGCATCGAGTGCACAGCAGCAGTGTTCAGTGCGACGTAACGAGATACCATGGTAAGCAGTAAAGGGGGTGGTGGTTGGCAAAAAATGAGCCTTAACCGCAAGTCAGTACTGCAAAGACGATCCCATACTAATTCAAAGTAAGTTGTCGTCAAACATGAATCGAACAAACCTATCAGTGAAAACAAGGGGGTTCAATTCTAACGTTTTCTTGTCCCATCCGTTGTTGGGCATTGTATGTATACATGCCCTACCTGGTACGTGGCACGGGGTTTTCTCAGCGCGTCATGGGAACCGGTTCAGCAGTAGGAACATTATACAGATTTGTGTCGTGTTTTGTATTTGGGGACAGTTCCTCGTAGTGCTGTTCCTTATAATGTTTGGTCGAAGGTCGAAATACTTGGTCTGACGGGCCTTGACGTGTAAATAGGTAATTGTGCAAGCGTACTGTTAGGCCTTAAGGTTCTGGGTAGGATTTGGTGTACATACGGCCCACCACTTGAGCATGTTTTCTTATTCAAGCTTATCCCCAAACAGTACCTGATATTTAAGATATGGGAACGAAACCACCCGGTTTGCGATAAAAACAATAATCTATCGGTAGTCTGAAGATTGACATACTCACCTAGAGAGCCGTTGGTTGAGTTGCCTCCTGAGGGAGTCCACGGCAGATCTTTGATCTGACATCGCCCGCTGAACTGACCTGTATACACGGATAGTAGACGCCCGGGTGGTCTCAGCCTGTTTGCCTCAGCCTTAGGGGGGTGCCAAGATAACGAAGCGGATCAATATGGGCCTCCTATGGCGAAAGCTAGTTGTGAATGTCGAAATTGATATTGTGCGCTTGAAAAATGTACCAGACCACCAGTCATGCGGTGTTGTTTTCTGTTTCTGCGTCGCCACTAACAGCATGACAGATATACCATGTTACTAAGAGCACCATCACACAGTCCGAGTTGGCGGGGTTGCACTATAAACTATTGATAGACTTCGTGACAAGGCCTCGGCAGTTACACACACTGCACGATACGCATATACCTGGTATATCATACAGTCCCCCGACTAAAACAGCACCCTTGCAAGCGAAACGACAACAAAACCATACTAGGTGCCACTTACGGCACACTAACTTATTCAAGGGATAATGTACTAAAGGATGTGTTCGGTAAAGTATAGACTATATATACTCTGAGGTACCCGAGTACCACAACGTGTTCGTGTCGGGGATACTCGGGTAGATACCCGGAGGCATGGTACGGTAGGGGATAGGGGTGTTGTTCCATGTTTTTTTCTGAGGCTCCTCAATCGAGGAGCTCTCTACCTCCCGCATAACCCGGCTTCGCGAAAAAATGCCCGAGGAACCCGATGAACAATCCCATGAGTTTCGGTAGCATATGGTAAAATAGTAACGAGGTTGGGTGCGTTCAGTTCATCAGTTAAGGAGCCGCGCTTAGTCAGAAAACAAAAATTCCAAAATGTGCTACCTCTATCGTATCACGTCTCTTCAATACCCGAGTATATGCCCGGGTAAATACCCGGGTACATCCATATTACATCGTACCGCTATACCCTACGAGTACTAAATACATTTGTGCTTTTTTATGAAATACGAACCTGCTGTGTAGCTTTTCATCGACTGGCATCGAGGTACCTCTGCTCGTGAACGAGGCCTCGTTCGCCCATGGCGCTGCTGGAAGTTCTTGCCCAGGGTCCAGCCCTGATCTGCGGGTATGGCTGCAAGGGGATAACGTATTCATGGGTGTATCATGTGTCATGAAAAGTCGTGGTTGCGTTTCAGTCCGGTAGTATCCAAACAAACACGATCAAAGGTGAAAATCCATTGAAATGGACGATCTCTGTGACGGGTTAAACTCGCAGCTTCACAGCACCCAAGTTTTTGGGGACAGATCGATAGTAATTAGTGTATGATACGCATGGCATTAGTAAACGGGAGCCCCCCCCTCTCGATGATGACATCCATACATAGCTCCCTGTCGGCGTTGAATGGCGCACCGCTTTCCACTTGGTGGCGGACGGACATCTGCTTCGGAAAGCGGGAGGTCGCGAGAACCCACGGTCGGTGTTGGTTTACCTACGCGCCTGCTCGGTGGCACCAACATGCATGTCGGGTGTTGGCGTCCGCTGCACCGCTGGCGGGGCGCCTCGCCGCCGAATGCTCCTCAATCCCCAGATCCCGCCGCCCTGCGTACAGGAACTCCTGCGCTGGCATGACGCATTGAACGTCCACCGGCCTTGCTTGCAACCACGCGGCAGCTCCTGGTCCTGGCTGGCTCCGTTTCCTGGCCTTTGCGCACTCGCGGGTCTCTCTCTTAAAGGGCCGACTTCCTCCGGCGAGCGTGCATGGGGAGTCCACCCAGAGATATGACGTACCGGTCGTACCACACCCAGTTGGCTTGTTTTCCTTATTTTGTCTTAGCGTTGTGGGAGTTGGTGATCTCAGCGTCGTGTACTGCCAGCACCTCTCGATCTGAATTCCCGAATACGCTGACCTCCTCCGGGCGGAATGCCGCCCCACGGCACTACTTCGCCCTTCTCCTCTTCGGTGACCCCATCATCATCTCGGAGGCCTCGCACTCCCTGCCAACACTGGTCACCAGTTCTGAACTTGGCAAGTTCCTCCGTACCTTCTTCCCCAGGGTACGAGAGAAATCCACCAGGACTGCGGGTAGTGTTGCCACCAAGCTCTCTACCGATGCGGACGTCCTTGTCACTTCCGCCGACGAAATTTCGACCCCCACGGCCCCCGTTGACAAGCTAGCCTGCGACCGTTAGTGGGGTGTAGCAGTGTAAGCCGTTCCGCTATGCAGCCCTCCTCGAAAATCGATGATTCTTCCGCCGTTCCAGGAAGCTCGAGAAGGTTTTTGAGCATCCACATTGCGCCGTTATCTGCACGTCGACAGCCTGGCAGGGATAGCCATCATCCGCTCGACATACGCCGTTCGCTGTACCATCGAACCGTTGACGATGAGGTCGGCCGCTGGTTTGTCCGGCATTCGTGGCAGCATCCGCCCAAGTTGTTCCGCCCCCCCATCTCGCACGATCCCTATGGCGTTCTCTATTGCAAACTCGTCCGTGCCAACGGGTACCCCAACCGCCTTTACCCCTGCCTCGTCCATGATGCGGACACCTGCTCCTGTCAACAGTGCATCTCTTCCGGCGTGGTCGCGTGTTCCTTCGGGGCCAACGCAACTGTCCTGCCCGGGTTGGGGTGTAGGCCCCTGGCTGTCAACTATCGCTCGAGGAAGGGCACCACTCCCACCTTCCCGGGTGATATCTCGTCGGCCGCGATAGTGATTTCGCCAAGGTATGCATAGGCTTCGACCCCCTGCGGTTACTATTCCTCCCGAACCCTCGTAAGCCCCAGCCGTAGTGGCAGGCAGAACAGAGCCGGTCCCATAGCGTGTCTGCGCTGCACCCAGCGAGAGCATTCAAGCTGTGTCGTTTCTCTCGAGTCCAACTGGAAGAATACGGAAGCGGACCTCTCACCACAGGTTTTGGCTACGAACGCCGTGAGCGCTGGCGTGCAAGTGGCCACCTGCTCAAACATGGGCTTCCGCAGGACCGGGTGCGCGTTAGCCGTGTTTGCCTGGATGATCCAGTTTCCTGCCTCGCGGTGTATTCGGGCACGTAACACGGCATGCTCCACCCCTTCCGACACCCTAACCCCATACGGTCTTGCGTCCAGAGTTCAGATTGAGTTCCTCCATGCGCAGTCTCCACTCCCTCATAGTCCATTCCGCATTAAGGCGCCTCCGCGTCATCCCCAAACAAACCGGGCGGCATCTTTTCCGCAGGGTCGTGAGGTTTGACTGCAGGAAGAGGCTCCAGATCTCTGGCGTGAAAGCGTCAGGTTCATCTACCATCCTCCTCCAGAAGCCTTCGATGCCGGCGCTGAAGGGTTCTTGGTCAAATTGGGTCTTGATGATGGACTGTAGGTGCGAAACGCGCAGACCGGTACTCCCGGCTCCTGATAGTGCGCTGCGGGAGTTGATGGCCCCAACAGCCACCTGAGGGTTAAACTTTCCTTCTGGGCGCCACGTGTGGCCACTCCCTTCCTCTCTGTTGGTCACACGTGCCACCCTAGCTGCCGCCTCTGCTTCCTGGACGGAGTTTCGGTCTTCTTCCGGGAATCTCGCCTTCAATATTTACCCATGTAGCCTCATTGCCGGGCGCGCGCGGTTCCGCTAAACAGTCACTCGCTGCTACTGTTATCCCCCCTTGGTGCCGGCACGCTGCCGCGACCCTCTCAAACTTGTCCGCGTCCGGTGCGTCACGTGCTAGTCCCCGGAGACGTGTCGCCGTGCCGTCGGTGCATTCCATAAGCCATGAGAGAATCGTGGTGGGTCCCCCCGTTCGGCATACTTGAGCCTCGCCTTTCGTCTCACTCGCCCGTCTTGAGAGTGCAGCAGGGCTGGAAGGATGTACCATAGCTTGAGCGCACGCAAAACGGAGTTTGGGGTATTCGGGATCCCGCTTGATCGGTGCGCTCCTAAAGCGTGATTGACAAAACGTAGTGAATGGGTGATAAGCTTAGCGTGAGTAGTTGCTAGATTCGACTGCACTTTGACGACGGTGATGAACCGCATTTGGAGGTCGGTCAAGGACACTCTGCCTAAAATATCTGTCACCCTAGAACTATCTTGGTCCCAGGGGTGATAAAGCCCTTGGCGGTGTCCCTCGTTGTCCTCTTCGGGCCTCCCCCTTTGGGAAACGGCTGCATCTCGAAGACCGGGGTCGGCCTGCACAGCGGCATCAAGGCCCTCCCGTCTCCCGTGGCGATCCCCGCACCCACGCTGGCTGCAGACGAGAGGCTCCTCTGTCCCCCTTCGCTCCCCACCGCTCCTGACTGTCATCAGCCCGCATCTCGCATGGATGGCGTAGTTTCCGTCCCCGCACGGTAGCCTTGTCACGAAGTGTCCCTGGTTGACCACTGCGGTGCACCCCGCACGTTATGCGTTCATGGTTCCCACCCAGGGAGGCGCGCAACCGCACCCTTCCCCCTTGAGTCTCCGCCGCTACTCCACGCACCCTTCCACCTGGTGGTTACTCGTCCGGGTGGTCAGACTCGCTGCCTTCCCCTGCGGAAGCTCTCCCTCCGCGTCCTCGCCTCTGCACGCCCCTGTTGCCGGTTGTAGCGCTACCCCTGACCCCCGTGCTACATTCCCCGCCAATGCCGATCCCTCTCCCAGCACTGGCTGCTCGTTCCCCTCGTCGTCGCCCCTTTGGTCTATCTCGCCTTCTCCTCCCAGTCACCCCTTCCCCATCTGACGGATAATTCAACTGCGCATCTCCCACCTCCCCGGCGGCTTGTCTGCCTCCCGTGCTTCCCCTTGCCATTCTTTCTGGGTCCCGAGGATGTTCTCCCACCGGGTTGCTCCTCAAATCGAAGGGCTGCCCTTCCTGCCGGGTGGGCCCAACGACCGGGAACCGAGGAAGTGCCCTCCTTCTGCGCAGCGCTTCTCGTCGGCCGATACACCATCTCGCTAAGCGCTCATCCCAAACAGGGTCCAGGTGTACAAGGAACCGTTGCACGTGGGGGCCGATACAGAGCTGTCTTCCTTGAAGGCGCAAAACAATGTCTTGGGCGCGGACGTTGTTCGAACGGATCAGTTGGCGGTAGCGGTCAACGACTTGTGCTCAACCTACTGGGCGAGGGCACTCAGTGTAAGCCCCTGAAAGTAGACCTAATGTATAACAAAATGTGGTGCACAGAAAGAACGATGCAGTTGCGCAGTGTTCCTGGGCTCGCCACATGTTCTCGAACGTGTTGTATACGCCGGTGCTTTGGTACTCGGTCTGGTCCAGCTGCGAGGGTTCTCGACCGACTATCGTCGAGAACCGTAAGGCCTCGAACGTTCTCGGCCACCTCCCGTGTGATTCTTCCTCGATCGCGGCCATCTCTCGCGCAAGTTCTACTGGGCGAGGAGGTCGTCGTCCCAACGGCTATTCTGATTGGCACGCGAAGCAAGGCCGCCGGACTGCCCTCCCAAGTGCAATAGGATCTTCGTATTCCACCATGCAACGACCGTGTACCCGCCCTCTATGGTCGCATGATACCTGTACCACTGCGTTCATGCCCACAAAGACATCGTCTAGGGCCCGTCGGCAGTAATCGCATGGCTCGTCCTCCGCCACTACTAACAGCCTGCATTGTAAAACACCATCCTCCATCTCGTCCGTTCCCCTCCTCACCTGCCCCTAACAGCTCGCCCACCGAAAGCCGCGATATGCGTATGAAACTAAAACAGTCCTTACATCTCCGGACAGAGCGGTCAACCGCTACCGACAGAATATAAGAGAACCGTTTGCGGGTGTTCATATTATTACCAAAGCGGTACCGATGCGCGAAACCTTGGCCCTACCATATATTCACGCATCGGTACCGCTTCGGACAGATTATATCATCGACGCCCCTTTTCATGTTCCAGATATTTTCAGGGCAGACGTATAATCCGGATCTGTATATGATCGGACAGATTACCAGTCCCTACTTCATGTAGAAGATGTTTCAGGGCAGATACGATTCCTGTGATCTCTGTATGGTCTGGCTTGTGTGGCCGGATGTAAGCCGTGTATCCTGCCTGACGAGCTACAGTGGCACTCGTGTTTACTGGGTCGGATCTGTACTATGTAAATCCTGTGCACAGCATCTCATAGTATCATAGCAGGGCAGGAGTTAGATGATCTAGGTCGTGATCTGTCGAATGCGTGCATGAATGTGCCCTTATCGGCGAATTCCTGCCAATAACGAACACTTGACTTGTGAATGTGAGAGAAAGAAGCACATCTGAGGGATTTCGCGCATATGGTACGATACCGTCTTGCTGCGCAAGGCTGGGGCTGGGGAGGGCGGAGGTTTCGACACACCTTAAAACTTGGCTGGCGAAGTCGCCGTAGTCCAGCATATCGCCACCCTTCCGGACGAAGCGGTGGAAGAGAGCTGAGACCTTCAAAGCCGAGTGAAACAGGCGACGCATCGGGACCAACAGCAACCGTTTCGGCAGATTCACTAGGGTAACATGACCACAGTATAAACACCTCGTTTTACTCGGAGTATATATATATGATGAGCGGACACATGTACCATCCACCGTCCGACACACACACAATGACAATCACGCAACGACTTTCAAGATATGTTTGTGTATGTAACAACCAAGGTTACCCCTGTTTTCACTACTGTACCGAGGTTAGGACGCTCGCGCAAATTAAACACATCACGAAAAAGAAAAATGGAAACGAGTGATGACTGTTAAGGGGAAGAGGGTAGCAAATGGCGCGTGTAGGCTGTGAGCCGCAGAAAAAGAAGGCCGTAAAAGTGACCCCTCCTACCATAGGTTGCCTTGGACTGAAAGTATTCCGGCTTAGCCTTACTGAAAGTGTTCCGGCCATGTTACCTCACGTACTGCCTTCCTCGGTCTCGTCGTCTGCTTCATGTGGGCTATTGCCAACGACGACAGCAGTGGCACTGTAATAGCTCCACCGAAAGCGAAGCCTTTTCAGATCGTCTGCTACTAAAAACCAAATAATGATCCCTTTCCTAAAACAATGAGATCGATGTTGTAAGCCGGCGCAGAAGAGCGCTAGAGTTGTTGCGTAGGTTACCGTTTTTTCTTTCCTTTCTTTTCCCTTGGTTTTCTTCTTCTTTCTGTCACTGGGAATGAAGGTTATGAGTGGTTGAAGTGAAGCCCATGCTGCACATTGTCGGTTGGCAAAACTAAGAATGAACACGAGTGCATACCCACCTTACAGTCGCAGGAAAATGGCCATAGCGGGAAAACGGCCATAGTATCCAGAACCTACGATGAACAAAACAAACCATATAGTACCAGGTACAGGCCCCAAACATGTTACACACCCTACATATATCGCATGTGCCTTGCTTAAACAGTAAGGGAATAAGAGGGGATTCACGAGCGGCGAGTCTCACCTCTTCCGAAGACAGTGGAACGCCAGCACTCTCCAATGCCATTTGAAGCTCTCCTTTGCTAAGGGTGCCACTGCGAGCAATACCAGGAAGGGTTTCGCGCGCCGCCGACAAAATCAAATGGAGCATTTACTGCAAACAGCACTCGGCACGGCTGACATATCGATTATCGTCTCAAAACATCTCCAACACAACATCTGAACCTTCTCGGGGTCACATGCGCATCGACCGAGAAACCGACGAGTGAGTCAAGCGCCTGAAAACCCTTTGGGAGTGTTTAAATAAGGCTAGCCTTATAGCGAACAAAATAATGATAATGTTCGTGTTCTTAACCGTCTATTATGGGCAGCGAGAACGCCCAACAGTACGCGGTTAGGATCGAGCTGGTCCCGTGGAAAACGTCTCCTCGCATTGCAACTCGGAACCCGCTGGGGGCGGCGAGGGTGGGGGGGGTGTAAACGGATGGAGCTGGTGGGGGAGGTGGAGAGGGTGGAGGAGGTGGGGCAGCAGTCGGTGCGGGGTGTGAAGTGGCGGAAGGGAAGGGGAAAATCCACGGGCATGAGGCTTTGCGCCACCGTAAATCCGAGGGCTAAGTAGGCTAGTGGGTAAGTTCTACCTATGGGTTACCAACAACGTTATTCTCGGTGGCGATTTGCGGCGCAATCGTGGCATACAGCACCTTCTTGTGAGGTCCTGCCGCCAGAGAGCCGAGCGAAGCGCCCTGGCCCCTTCAAGCGCCCCCCCGTGCTCTTCCTCAAGCCAATCCAGAATCCTCTCTGAGAGCAGCGACAGCTGGCTTGGGCTTGAAGGTGCAGCGTTCCCTGCCCCTGCAACATCAGTGACAGCACGAAAATCGCCCTATGGTTGCCAATTTGGAGGCGCGAGGTATCGAAACATAGCAACAGGGATGTGTGTGCAAACGATTTGACTGCAACAGTGGTGCCTCTATAGCGCAAGCATGTGCCAGCGGGAAATACCGGCGCTATATCGGCAACCGGCGATACTCAGCCCACTACTACACATGTGAATCCCAACTATGCCAAGCGATTTCACCGGCGCTGTATATATCGGGCAACATAGGCTGCTCAACCGGCCCCATATAGAGGCACCACTACTGTACTGTACTGTAGAATCGTTCCTCTCGTAGACGAACAGTAGACGAAGTACCTTCAGTAGACGAAGTACCTACAGTAGACGAAGCACGTACAGTAGACGAAGTACCTACAGTAGACGAAGTACCTACTGTAGACGAAGTACTGTACCTACAGTACACGGAGTACCTACAGTAGACGAAGCACGTACAGTAGACGAAGTACCTACAGTAGACGAAGTACCTACTGTAGACGAGGTACTGTACCTATAGTAAACGAATTACTTTACCTACAGTACACGGAGTACCTACAGTAGACGAAGTACCTACAGTAGATGAAGTAGCTACAGTAGACGAAGCACGTACAGTAGACGAAGTACCTACAGTAGACGAAGTACCTACAGTAGACGAAGTACCTACTGTAGACGAAGTACCTTCAACAGACAACGTACGTGCAGTAGACGTAGTACATACAGTTGACAAAGTACCTACAGTAGACGAAGCACCAACAGTAGACAAAGTACCAACAGTAGGCAAAGTACCTACAGTAGACAAAGTACCCGTAGTAGACGAAGTACCTACACAGTAGACGTCTCCGGACGGATGTCACGGGAGGGGTGCACCATTTTGTTTTCTGAAGCTCCTCAGTGGAGGGCCTCATTTTGAGACAATAATGAAGAAAAGTGCAACCCGATGGATAATCTCATGTCTTAGGTCTTGAGGGAATAGCAACGAAAATAAACACGAATTATACGACTACTCCACCGACATAATAGGGTGCGGTTTCTCATTTCAGAAGAGGAATCAGTCAGAAACCTGCTGGTCGAAAATTGGCACCTCCCCATTGTAGCACGTGTCTTTACTGCTGTGGCGGGCAGCGATCCCCTCGCCGAAATGATTAAAAACCGTTACCGTCTTCGCTGGCCAGAACTCCGTCAAATTGGCTCAAGCCAGAACGAGCTACAGTACGTAGAACAAGACGAACAACCCCGTTTCTCCGTAAGGGTACCCCGCCTTCGAATCCGTCCACTTGAGTTCATCCGAGGGAACATACTGTAGCAGCAATCATAACTTACTGTACAGTAACATTGCGTACATCGTTTGTTCCTGTTCACGCGTTGAGTCAAATCGAGATCGCGGATCGGATCGGGTCGGGTTTAGCCGGGCGAGGGTTACCCGACCCGTCCCGTGAGATTTGGAACAATCTCCTGATTCTGGCCGACCTGACCCGACCCGTGATACTTGGCACCATCCGTGAAGCGGCCGGGTAAAACTAGGTCCATCGTGGGTTCTGACAACTTATGATTATTAATACTATGCTAGATAGGGGCCCCCAAAGTAGTGCACATATAGATCGTATCACCCGCCACGAAACTGGCATGCCTTACCGTCAACAACCGACCACCTGCGTCGGCCGGCGATGCTTGGGCCACTATAATCACGCCTCCTTCCCTAATGTTTCAGCTTCCGACCGCGTATCTCTTTCCTCGCCCTTGATCCCTTCCTCCCCGTCAAAATCTTCTTCTGGTTTCTTCAGCCGCTGACCTTATCTCCCCTCTTCCCCTTGAACCCCCCCCCTCCCCCCCCGTGAGAAGCACTACTCCCATCAATCAACCAACCAACCAACCAACCAACTAACCAATCAATTAACCCATTCAACCAATCAACGAACCAATAAATGGATCAATCAATCAATGAGCAAACATTCAAGCAAACAATCAGCCAATCAATCCACCAAGCAATCAAACAATTGATCAACCACTCAAATCAATCAATCGTCCAATCACTCAATTACCCAACCAATCAACCAACTAACCAACCCCAGCGTCAAAAGCGTTCAGGTTTCAATCCAACCGCCTCAAGACAGCGCACCTCCTGTCTCGCCTCGTTCCCAAGCTCTGACGCGCGAGGGACTCCTTCTCCTCGACGGAGGGGGGTACGTCCGCCGCCAGTGGTCGTCCTGGTCGTCCTCGTCATCATCATCATAATCGTCGTTAATGAAGCCCGAGTGTCTGCCTGGTTTCCCTTCTCCTCTTCTGCGGCCACGCGCTGTTGTTGCTGCTGTTGTAGCTGCTGTTGTCGGTCTTTTTCGCAACTTGGACCCTGTTGTTCTTTTTTCCGTTGCTGTTGATGTTGATGTTGCTGGTGTGTTTATTCTGTTCGACGGCGACAACGACTGACGCCTCCTCCTCCCCCACCCCGGACTATTTTCGACCGAGGCGTTTCTGGGGCCGGGCGGGGATGGGGCAGGTGGAAGGAGGAGGTCGACGAAGTCCTCGTAGAATAGATGCCCGTTGGCGTCTTGGTCCAGACTGCAGTGCGGGGGTTCAAGATATCGAGTCGCGGTGAGGTTTATCAGCTTCCAGGAAACATTCGAACCTCAAAAACATATATGGATCTGTCCATCACCGTAAGAACCGTTTAGTTGTTAATGTGAATGCCCAAGCGATCCTTACGCTTGCGGGCAGAGGGGTACCGGGAAACACATTTCAGAGAACTACAGTAAATGTACAAACAGCTACCATACGTATCACATACTTCAGAGACGGACATGAAGAAATATCCTTCGTATTTCAGACAAACATGTGCAGAACTCTCAAGCTGTTGGTGACGCGCGAACGCCCTCGTCTGCTCTTTGCGTTCCAAAGACGTGCCGCGAGGCCCCTTCTTGTCATCGTTTCGAATTTAGATTTCGGCCATGGGCCGTCTTCGGAGGTGCCATGGGCGAATACTGTTTACCTCTATACCTTCGGGGGCTCGTGTCACACGAAAGTATAGTCTGCCAAACTATGAATGACCACGGTGACTCCAACGGTGGTTGCTGGGGCTGGCAACTGCTTCTCTTGTCCTCGTATATACGTGTCTACATCATAAGGAACACTCAAAGCAGCGACTCGACCAAGTGCGTTGTACTGCTACCCACAGTATCCTCGAAATATGAACCGACTATTTGTTTAGTGGCAACGGCGAACTACCGAGTTGGCTAGACAGCGGTGAGGCAAAACGGTTTTGTCCACGCTCCTGTCCCGATCGATGGGTTCCGATAGTTTCCAGGAGTGGATCGACATGAGGGGCACGTTTAGGCTATACCGGTATTCCATGTTTTGACAGGGGGCTGTAGCGCGCTTATCCTGCTTCCCTTCTTCGCTCTCTTTGTATATCAATATATGCATGTATGCCCTTCCCTCTCTCTCTCCCTCCCTCCCTCCTTTTTGTAAGCTTACAAGCATAACATTCATTGTTCGGTTTGGGCTATACAATACCTTCCGGTGAGGTCTAGCCACACATCCCGCGGCACCTTTCCCACGGGCAGCCCCAGCCCTTGGAGACCCGCCTTTATTTTCACCAGAGACAACCGCCCATTTCCTTGAGGATCAAGCCTGCTCGAGTCATTGCGAAGCACCAGCATGGTCTTATTGGAACGGACCCCTCTGATGTTGGGGTTCGCGGAAAACTGTTGCGGTCCGAAGTGTCTACTGCTGTGGAGGTGGCGCGATACTCGGCCGTATTGCTGTCGGCCCCAAGAGGGTTTATTTACGCCCACGCTTATTGATGCATGGTTGATACAATGCATGATTGAAACGCAGCGCAGACGCGTGCGACGAAATAGGGATATTTCGCCAAACTGTCACTGGGAGCTGACGGGGAAAATATCACTGAATACTGTTCGTGGTTTACGCTACTTTTCGACGTATGCCTACTACAGTACAGTTGTCGGGTTGTAGTTCCATTGTTTTGGTGAGGTATATAGCGTTAAACACAAATGATATTCAGCGATATTGGGTAGTTCCATTGTTTAGGTGGGGTAAATGACTCCTCAAGCGAGGAGCGGCTTAGACTACTTTTGGATGTGTACCCTAGTAGTAGCCTTTACCGCATATCTGAATTAGTATCTAGGATACAGTATAGAAATCGGGGAATATGTTATTACTTGACTTTAGTATGATCCACCACTTTTTCAAAACGCCTGATTTTTTCCGGACAAAGCTCATATGGGTCGGGTCGGGGTTGGGGTTAGGGCTAGGGTTAGGGTTAGGGTCTAAGGTAGTGTTTCGGGCGTTTTTCGAGATATCCCCTCTCATAACACTGGAACCACACGCAGGCCAAGACCAATTCCCCGATTTCCATACTGCATCCTAGATAATAAATCAGATTTGTGGTAAAGGCGGCTCGTTTACCCACTACAGTACAATAGTCGGGTTGCAGTTCCATTGCTTAGGTGAGGTACATAGCGTAAAACACATATGATATTAAGCGATATTGGGTAGTTCCATTGTTTAGGTGAGGCATATGGCTCCTCAAGCGAGGAGTGAATTTCCCTCTTTTTCGATGTATACCTACTACAGTACAGTAGTCTGGTTGTGGTTCCATTGCTTAGGTGATGTAACTGTAGCATAAAACACAAATGCTATTCAGATATATGGGGTTGTTCCATTGTTTAGGTGGGGCACATGGCTCCTAGAGCGAGGATCCCCGGAAACATTGGGTCCACCCCTATTAATGTAATTCCATTGTTTGGGTGAGGTAGATACAGTGTAAAACACAAATGATATTCAGCGATACTGGGTAGTTCCATTGTTTAGCTGGGGCACATGGCTCCTAAAGCGAGGATCGCCGGAAACATTGGGTCCACCCTTATCAACCTAGTTCCATTGTTTAGGTGGGGTATATGGCTCCTCAAGCGAGGACTGAAATACGCTATTTTCAATGTATACCTAGTACAGTACAGTAGTCGGGTTGTAGTTCCATTGTTTAGGTGAGGTATATAGCGTAAAACACAAATGATATTCAGCGATATTGGGTAGTTCCATTGTTTAGTTGGGGCATACGGTTGCTCAAGCGAGGAGTGAAATACGCTATTTTTCGATGTATACCCACAACAGTACATTAGTCGGGTTGTAGTTCCATTGTTTAGGTGAGGTAAGTATAGCGTAAAACACAAATGGTACAGCGATATAGGGTAGTTCCATGGTTTAGCTGGGGTGCATGGCTCCTCAATCGAGGAGCCCGGGGAACTATAGGTCCATGCAACCGCAAGGTGTGCCGGTCTGGATCAAGCTGTGAGAAACATGTTGCCAGCTCAGGGGTGCCCTTGCGCACGAGCGAGTTCAGCCGAAGAGTCGTTCTACGATAGCCCCCCCATTTTTTCTTTAACGAAATCGCCGGTTTTGAAACCAGCCCCCGGCCGTATTTCCGGAAATACGGTGCCCCTGACCACCGCGACGTCATCGTTCGATAATCCTTCGCAAACCAGAAGTTATTGGAAGATTGTTTTTTCATAGCATCCTTCCTCGTGTCTTAACAGCCATGAAACGTTCATTAAAGAAAATCGCTGGTTTAGGGGGGGGGACTATCGTAGAAGCAGACCGAAGTTACGTCACGACAAACAATACATGCATGCCTTCTTAGCGACGATAGGGCACGCTTTATTGCTAGCCTTATCGCTAGCCTTTGTAGCTATGGCCTTATTGCAAGACTTGTCTCTCTCAACCTACCATACCTCGCCAACGCGAACCGCATGTCCTGCCTAATGATGTCCTCTGCTGTTCCCGCGCCGGCGGTAGCATGCCCCGATCCGGACAAGCCGAGCGCTAGCCGAACCTGCTGTAGTAGTCTCCGCCTGTTCGGCGGAAGTATTTCCTGCGGTCGCCGCAAGCGATGATAGGCATACAAAGCATGCAGACAACAGGGCTGTGCTGTCGCCATTTTTTGCAGGCTAATAGAAGAATCGCAGGTCGCAAGACAATGGCAACCGGGAGGTTTGGCCGAGATCGTGGTACGAGTCTGTTAGTTGTGTGTGATGTAATAATTTTAACAGCTACCTGGTATCAGTATGATTTAAGGAGACGATAGCTACGACCGCTCGCATTTGCGAGACGTTTCCACCGGAAATTTCCGGCTGCGAGGCTGCTCTGTGAGCTATTTTCGGCTGGAAAATGTTGAGAACCCATTGGAGAGACAAAACTAATCGCCCAACACGTTCTTCTGGCCATGACCACGGCATTCCACCGCTTCGTATGCGTGCGAACAGAGCGTGTACCTCAGGTCGGAAACAAATCGAGGGATCACTCATCACTAGCTTGCTCGGACATGATGCGTTAACGTTAACCTTTTTGGGACCAAGAAAAAGCGACCAAAGCAACGCCGAGGTGCCGCCGTACCAACGGTGTTATCAACGGTCTCGGAGTGAGCTCGCCGCGGCATGGATAGCAGTACCATGTTGCTCGTGTGTTATTGAGCTCCTTGGGTTACACGTCGAGAAGTAAAATAAACCACACACCCCTAATTCGGCAGGCAGCGTCGCCTCGTGAGGCCGATGCTGTAGTCAGTATTTGACTTTCTCCAAATGGAAGAACGACCGGCACGACCGTAGACAGAAAGGACGCGATAACGTACCTCCACACTGGTTTGGCTGGGTGACATCGACAATCGAGCAATGCACGGCTACCCCCTAAGTACCGTGTGTCTCATAATATTAAAGACCCGGTCATCGGTCGTCTGATGCCGTGCACGGGTGGCGCAGCGAACCGAGGCGTTCGCACCCGTAGTGTGCGGCAGATATACTTGATAGATTCCCGAGTCTTCTCAACACCGTCAAGTCGAGCCAGCTGCTCTACAGCTGTACATTATAAACGGGCATGGGGTTCCGTTGGTTTTATTCTTTTATTTATGGGTATGTCTGTGATTGGTTGGCCTCGAAGCTCATGCTGCACAATGTCGGATGCCAATCAAAATAGTAATATAAAGGTTGTCTCCTGGGTGCTACATACCTTTTCAACGGCAGCGTAGTGTTCAGGCTTCTCCTCGTTGTCGCCGGCCGCGGAAACGCCATCTTGGCCCATGAACTCCGTAAAGTCCTGTGGGCCATCAGTCACAGGGCAAAGACAACAAGTGTAAATATAAAAAGGTTGATGCTGGATTCGAGCCCACCGAAACGTCATACCCCAGGCACCCTTACCAGCTCAAATTTCATGTTGTTGTTGCCACCAACTTTGTTTGTGTTTTCCCGGTGCGCGTCTCGACGAACGGCTCTGCAGATCTGCTCGCAGGCTCTTCGGTGTTGAGCTCCTACCGTCGAGCGCGCCTTCCTTGTCAGTCTCGGCACGTTTGCGTAAATAAACGTTGCGAACTTTCAGAGTCTAACTCCAAATTCCAAGTCACTTCGTCCCCGTGACGGCGAGTGCAGCCCTTAGCGAGTTACCACATTGTACGTAAATCTAGGCATCGTTTGATATTCATATTTAATGCCAAACGGTGCTTAAATTGCCGGACAGAGTGGTATACCATAGTCACCTTGAAGGTTGCCTGCCCCAACCCCCTTCCTCGGGAGTCCATTGCCGTCAGCAAAACCTTTGCACCTGCTTCGTTGATCAAC
>JAYJME010000646.1:0-20838 GCA_036873775.1 Costaria costata | reverse complement strand
TCACATGGCGCTCTCTGCTGTGGTGATGTACCCGCCCTGCCCTTGGGATGAACTCCTTGGCGTCGGGGTTAAAATAATATCGCATCACCACCACCCCACGTGGTCTTTAGAGTGAGCAGCTCACCAGCCAGACCACGCAGGGTTCCCTCTCTACGCAGCCCGGTGCTCGATACTCCGTGTGACTGCCGCTAGGCCGTTGGGGGCCCTGGCGGACTTCCTCGGCCCACCCCAGGCACGGGGTAGGCCGAAGCGGAGGGCGACGTACAGTGTAGAACCTCCTGGAGACACCGAAACCTATCTATTTCCCTATTCTTGCTAACAATATTTGAGCCGCCTTCTCCACTTTATTTGATGAAAAACATATGACATACAGTATAGAAAACGGGGCGTTTCTTCGCAATCATTCTCCAAGTGACCCAGCTTTTTCGGACAACAATATTTTAGAGCCCTATTTGGACCAGACGAAAGCGAACCTGGTAGGGCAGGGGCAGGAGACTCAATATTTGGTCCTATTTACTACGCCCCCCCCCGTAATACAACAGCAGCAGTATACTGTAGCAGATGTTTCAGAGGCTCCTCACTTTTGAGAAGCTTTACGCCCCCGCCCAGACTTAGGCTTCGAAAACAACGTGTACGCTTATATGTATAACCCAAAACGAACGACCTCATTACTGGTAAGTACACACGAAACAAAAAGTTGAGCACAACCGGAGCCCCCTTGATGGACGCGCGCTACGATAGAGGTAGTACTTTTTGGCGAAATAATGTCTGAACGACGGAGCAACTTAACCCTTTTCACCACCGGAAAAATGATCCCACACTATTTCCAAGTCATTTTGTCCCCAAAAACCGTTTCCGGTTCTAACTCGTCGGGGTTTCATTCTGTCGTCTTTTTTGTTTTTCGTTTTTTGGCATTGAATTTCGTTGTGTACCTGCTCCATGGGATATATGGTCCATCGGGTTAAGCTCTCACAACAATTTTGTCAAAATTGGGTTTTGGATTACAGTAGGTACAGAGCCCCCCCACGTGTGGAACCCCATAAAAAAGATGGAACAACACCCCTATCGTATACAGCAGTTGTGTAGGTGTTGGAACTACAGGCAGTAGAGTACCACCGAGATGCCCCGTCGGTGAGAAACATGTTCACCAAAATAGGCTACCCCTATAATAGTACAACCAATTACCACGTGTGACTCACGGACTTCGCAGAACGAGGTTTGGTACTGTTCGCACAGAAGAAAAGGCGCCCGGTTGAGTCATTTCTAGGTCACAGGGCCCGACAGCCGGGGGTTAACCCTAACCCATTGGCTGGAGTGTGGTTTCGCCCATCTTGGCCGCGGGCTTCTTGTCTCTTTCCTCTCTCCCCCCTTATCTCTCCTCTCTCCTCCCGAAACGCTTTTGGTGGGTTTCCGTTCTATAATAATATGGCGTATTTCTTGGACGTAGTGTACACGTAAATTATTTTTTAGGGTATCAAGTGGTACCCCCGTTCTCTTTCTTGGGTGATGATCCGTCATCGTCGCAGCAGCAGCAGCAGCAGCAGCAGTAGAATGAGCAGTAGTAGTTCACGAATACAACAAGGCGTGCACCGCGGTCGATTCAGCATCGTTCTTGAACCGTACAGTTACATATTATAGTAGCAGCAGCGTGATTGACTCTCCTGCTGGGGAAGGGTACGCGGAGAGTTCTACAGAAACTTCCGAGTGACGGCTCCCGACGAATATTCAAATAATAATTGTTCTGTAAACATCGGCCAGTCTTCTCTACTGCTGCAGTGGAGAGTTTGCACAGCAGTAGGAATCGTGTGGGTACCTGTTGTGTTGGAGGGTGTAGTAGTGCATACAGCTTGTAGGTTGGCTGGCAGGCTGTGACGTTTTGAGCCAAAAAATAGTTTGTGAATAGTTACGAGTCTACAGCACTACTGTACATTGTACACATTTACCTTGCTTGTTCAGACAACCTTCGTAACCAGCGGGAGGAAATCCTCCCCAGGAATATTGTATAATACGTGCCAGTACGCGAAACCAGGTGCTCAATCCCATCGGCTATGGTAGGCCTATACCTGATGGTGCATGGTATCAGTTGATATATGGCGAAGGTGGAGCACAGGTACTGTAGGATTTCGAACAAGTCTTGAGTTAAGTCGTTCCGTCGGCCAGGAAAGGCTGGCCGTCACCCCCCCCCCCCCCCCACCATGGCATGCGGTCGGTAAGCAGGCGAGTAGCGCCAGTAGATCTAGTGCACAGTCCGCCACATGTATTTGCTGCTGTAATAATTTGAGAGTTAATAATTTGAGGCTGTGCATTTTCAAGAAAATACGTATGAATTGACAGCTGATTGTCAGTGCTCAGCGAGGAACTCCACTCTAAAATACATAGAGTAGGCCACGCTCAACACTAAGCCGATAATCTTAGCCAAAATACGAGTTTATTGGCTGCTGTCGCGTGCTGTAGAGTACAGTAGTACCTCGCTACAAGAGGTTACACGCCCGTACAGCTGCCGCCTCCACACTTTGATGAAGAGTTGTAACCAAACATTCCAGTAGACAAGCACGCAAACGTTTTCTACCCATCACCCATGCCGTGAGGTTCGCCAACCCGCAGTAGTAGCAGTCAGGAAGCGATCGCGCGGGCGATAGGACAAAGGTTTGATGGTGCCCGTGGTTGCTTCTTCTGTCTTTGTCGTCATGTCGAGGCCTACCGAGAGAAACAACCAGTTGAACCAAAACCGCGTGAAATATTGCATCAGCCTCACCGGCATTCCCAGAAGGCATCCTGCAAGAATCGCGTAGAGCGGCAGTACGTCCACCGCGGTGGTACTGCTGTAGTTGTAGCAGTGGTATCAGGACTCGGGCCGGAACAAACGCCAGCAGGCGTTGTTCGTACGTATCCTTGACGTCTTCTCGCGGAGGTTTTCCGAGCCCGATAGCGCTGCAGACCAGCTTCTTCTTCTTTCTTGATGAGTTGGCCTATATGTGCAGAAGCCCCCCCCGACTTGTGAATGACGTTGTCTATACACGTTGCATCAGGTATGTGTGTAGGAGCAGCCGAGGTGGGGAGGCAAGCTAGGTTGGCAGGGGTGGGGCAAAGAAAACCCATTTTGAAACGATGTGTGGGTGCGTTGCTAGGATCATTCTCTACTTGTCACGACATCACACTGTCAGCAGTGGTGATGCCTGGGCTCTGAAAGCTGCTGTGGACCCTCCGCAACGTTCTTAGAAGTAGTCGGAGCAGACAACAAAAGTTTCGTATGGATTTGTTATTGTCAATAACGCATGTAACCTGTACTGTAGAGCAAATATGAAACCATTGTCGATAGGCATCTTGAACCGGCATTGGGTTTAGTATAAAACATACCGGTATTCTATAACAACCAACCAGTAGTCCTCCCATAAAAAGAAGAAACTTCCCAAACAGGGGGGCCCACCAACAACAATATATATAGAGTACGCGACAGATGTTAAGAATCTCTCATTTTTGGCCAGACTGGGATTCTTACGTCAGACTGGGTGTGCCCCCCACTAATTTCAGTACAAAGAGGTCAAATTCTTATTTTCCTCCCGAAATTTCAGCCTCAAATTCTTAAGGATCAGATTCTTAACATCTGTCGCGTACTGTACTACACTACAAACGCTATACACTATACCTGGTATACTGTGCTCCAGTAGCTGTGTGATACATATTGCTCGATCTCACAGCTGACGTTTTTTCTTTTATAATATTGTATAGTCGGCGAGTACTTTTTATTGCCTCTGAAGAAACGGAGGTTCTGTAACCCAAGTGCCATCGACGACCCCCTGGGACATGGTGTTCCCTCTGCCCAAGCAAACAAAGTACCTGATACGTAGAACCGGCGGCCCCCTAAAGCATTTTCTCTTTTTGCTCTCCAACTGAATTCGTACACCGTACACCGTACCGAGTAGATGTTTGGGGTGCAAGCAGTACACATAGCGTTGTTGTTGGTGCTGTAGTTTTCAATGTTATCATACTGCTGTAGTAGCGCTTTACCATACCTGTTAACCAGCGGCTTTTCGTACAAAAACTATAATAGTGATATACCGTGTTAGGGTTAGAGCGTGTTAGCGCTCGTTATAGTTTTTTAGTGTTATAGTGTATGGTCGCAAGCCAGACATTTGGGAAGGGATAAAGAGTTTTTGGTTTCCCTCGGATTTCTTCTTATTTCCATTCTATTTAAAATGGTTGTGAGCGATCGACGATGAAGCCCCATGCTGCACATCGTCGGAACGAAACGGCAACAGGTAGCGGGGTTAGCTACATATCATATCGCTATGCACATTTCTTTTTAGTGCCGTGTATAGACTACGCGGGCGAGAAGCTTCCTACCTCTCTCATGGTAGGACTCTCTCAAGATAGGACTCGCTCAAGATAGCACTCTCTCAAGATAGGATTTTGTCAAGATGGGACTCTGTCAAGATAGGACTCGTTGCTCAAGATAGGACTCGCTCTTGAAAGATAGGACTCTCTCAAGATAGGACTCGCTCAAGATAGGACTCGCTCAAGATAGGACTCGCTCAAGATAGGACTCTCTCAAGATAGGATTTTGCTTCGTGTTTTTTTTTGGCGCGGGGTAACAAACATGCCAAAAGGTGGTGCGTGTATTATCGTGAAATAAAAAAATATATACAAGCTTTAAACTCCAATACAATGCTCGTATATGTCACTCTTCCGAGTGGGTCTCTGATCACCGGCCAAAAAACGAACAGATTGACCTAAAGGTGCGCCCCCCCAAGATTACCACCAGTGACATTATACCAAATAATACCTGGTATTATTTCGGGGGATTATAGTTAACACGACCTACTGTAGACACAATAGCACACTGTAGACACAATAGGACCTACTGTAGACACCAAAACCTATATATTTCCCTATGTTTGCTAGCAATATTTGGTCCATATTTTATATGACCTACTTTAGACAAAATACAACCTACTGTAGACAACAAAAACCTATATATTTCCCTATAATTGCTAACAATATTTGTTCCTATTTACTATGGTCCATGTACTAGTTCTGTAACATAATACGAAACTACATGAAAGGAACGCGGAAGGGAGGAGAAGGCAGGGGAAGGAAAGGTCTGATTGGAATGAAAGCACAGCACGGAAGATAACGCACCCCTTGCGAAAATAAGGTGCCGTAGGAAATAGGTCGTTGTGGGGGAAAACAGCATGTAAATCGGTTCGAGGGGGTGGCTTATCGGGCGTGGTGTTCGGTATACTGTAGGTCATGCAAGTCGTTCTCAGTGAATCGTGAAAGCTTGCAAACAAATCACTGCAGGAAAATCGCTCAAATAGGAAGTATTGACAGCTAGTATACGTACAGTAGTATTATACGGAGTTTAAGAAGCGTGCTACGATAAAGGTGTTGTTCCATGTTTTGGCTTTTTGTTTCTGAATGACGGAGCTCCTTAACCCACAATCGTCAGGGTGTCATTCTTGTTTTGCAATATGATTGTTTTGTATACCTAGGTCATTTTTTTTCTATCGGATATTTGCACTTTTGGTTGAATCAAAACCAATATGTGGATGAAGCACAGAGATCCTAAAGTTAGGAGCCTCAGAAAAAAACAGGTGCACTTCTATCGGGGCACGCCTCTTAAATTTTCTAAGTGCATTAAATAAACACTACGATCGTAGTCGGTTCGTGGGGTCGTATGTAGTAGACTGGCGAGCGAAGAGGTCGGTGTGACGTTCGCGCGATGCCACCCGAGGCATGCATCTCACGTAACGTTTACACGATATTCAATATTTTACCGGGGAGCGGGGCAAGAACCTTGTTTTGAGGCCCCTATTGTGGGCCGCGACAAAAGAAAGGCCAGGGTGAGGACCATGAAAGAGTGACAGCACATACAAAATAAAAATAAAACTTGTTCATCGTACGGATTTGAGTGGTAACGACGATGTTACAGTTTGGTCCATATTCTGGTAGCGTTTGTCTGCGGTCGGGCGCAAGCAGCAAAAATGTGGAACAAACATAGACAATCGCGAAAGGCGACGATCGAGACGTACACGAGGCAAACAAGCAGATGCCGTGGGCAATAACTGTACGCCTAAGGTAGGCGAGCGACCGAAGCCCAAACGGGCCTCTACGCTTCTGCAAGTTCTGGGCACGGCTACAAGCGACGTAACTAACACTACAGTATAAGCATGCAATGCCACGATGACCAGAGAGCCAGACTTGATTCGCAATGACAGGCAAGCTGTACGATGACGACATATTTCGCACCTCTATCGCTCGCTGCCAGCACGGACATCTCCAGTGGCCTTCACGACGGGTGGATGATTGCTGTCTTCGCGGGCCGTGCTTATGCTCATTTCATCTCCGCACATATCATATCCGCATCTCGCCTTGACATACTTTCACCGACCACCAGCCCGCTTTCTGTGCCGATTGTGGCCACCGTGCAACCCTGAGGTCGAACTCTTCTACAGCAGCAGGTACCTATTTAGGCAAAGGGATGGTACTATTCCAGTACTATTCCAGTAGTATTCCAGTAGTAGTACGGTAATACGTTAGGAATGTTGTTTCATGTTTTTTTCTGGAGCTCGTCAAAATCGCAAAAACGTGCTACCACCATCCTAGCATGCGTCGGCACCACATGTACCGCATGCTCTTCTTCTGTCGTAGTATGTGGGGCTTCGCGGGATTTTGGTTGATTCAGCACGATTCCTGTTCGTCAATACAGCCAGTATAGCATAGCTGTGACAGTAGTAGCATCATACCTCTGGTACTGTAGAACACACAGGCCGGTACACGCTATCTTTGTTCTTGTTGTTGTTGTTGTTGTTCTCACATTGACTCATCGCCAAAATCAAGTCCGTGGTCACAGGACTGGCTCCAGTAACTCTGGAGTGGAAGAATGCCTCCGAAAATATAGAAATACAGACAGGAATAATACGTATACGAAGTAAGCCAAGCAAAGCGTACCCCCCCTCAGTTGAGAAGAAATAAAATAAGAAGGGCTCAGCGCACGTATATACCTGGTGCTAGATACATATTTTGTACGTAGTACGACTGGCAGCAGAACACCAAAGGGCCCGCATACTACCAAACAGGAAAAAGAAGAAGAAGAAAAAGAGAAAATTATAAAGCAACCCAATAGTTAACGAGAGACCAAACCGAAACTCAAAACGAAACAAACCAACTAAACGAACCAAACGAACCAAAGAGACAACATCAACCACCCGAAGAGAAATCTCTGGTACTACAGTACGACGAACAACCTTCGTTATTCGAAGACTATAGCGTTTTGCTCTCTGTGCAACTCTCCCTGAAGAACTCTCCAATCCATATATTGTTTGCTTACAGATGATGACTCGTGCCAGACCGATGACGGTGGCCGCTGCAATTACAATGGCGGCTTACTGCGGCATGCACAGCTTCGGTGTGGCAATGGAGACTGCTGCTGTCGTTCTAGATGACAACTGCACGACGGGGTCCGAGGACGACTCATGCCCGGCGCCGCCAGCGGAGGAACAAGCCAGCCCCAAGGCCTCAGGAGGGTTCCTGGGCGGATTGCCGCTCGGGCATGTGTCTAGCCTCTTCTTCCGTAAGTGTTAAGTTGAGCTGAGAGTGCTAGGGTAGGATAGGGGTGGGCAACGTTAGGTAATTTTTGTACAGCCGATTGGTCAGAGAAACTCAGAAGAGTGGATGTTTTTGCAGTCTTAAGCGATCGTGTTTTTTTTTTTGGTGTTACAATATGTCTCACGTTGTCAATGGTTTTGTTACGCTGCGCCAACAAAGCAAACTTAAGCCGCTCTTTGAGAGAGGAGTCGTTCTACGATAGAGACCCCGCCTAATTTTCTTTTAACGAACTCGCCGGGTTTGAAACCAGCTCCCGGCCGTATCTCCTGAAATACGGTGCCTCTGGCCACCCCGACTTCATCGTTCAACAGTCCTTTGCAAAACATGAAATTACTTAAAGATATTTGTTTCATAGCATCCTTCCTCACGTCGAGTAGCGATGAAACGTTCGTTAAACAAAACCGCTGGTTTTCGGGGGTACTATCATAGAAGCAGTCGACCCATGCTAGGATAGAGGTGTTGTTCCATGATGTTTTTTCTGAGGCTCTTAACGTGAGGAGCTCCGAATCACACCCAAAAGCAGTTTTTGGCTAAACTGGAAGAGCAGACCGATGATAAACCCCATGGACTAGGCATTAAAAAAACTCATATTGCTAAACAAGAATGACGTTCCGACGATTTTGGGTTAAGGAGTCCCGTCATTCTGAAACAAAAATGACAAAAAGTGCAACCTCTATCGTAGCACGCGTCAGTTCAGAGGTAGTGGTTAAGTCGCCCTAGGGGAGGTAAAAATGTGGGTATAATGCTCCAGTCTATTATTGGAGGACAGATCAATCCCCTGTTCTTTGTCATCTGCATTGGCCTACGTAGATCATGTTGACGGGTGGGTGTGGAGATGAATGATCAGCAACAGTTTAGGATATGTTCCTTGCGTTGGATCTGCATAATTACGCAGATCCCACATAGCTTATCATGACGACACACTTCGAAGTATGTATAATTCATATGATCTAGATGATGAGCTATATCGTTATCTGTCTGATGTGTGTAGAATGTTCTCGAGTGTGTTGTAATACTCGAACGGGGTAGCAGATAAGAAGGCCATGACGCTAGCTACATCACGGGAAGTTGACACCAATCCCGGACGTTCGCTGACGGAACGCCAACAAGGCCGCCACCTGTAGCTGTCTCTACTACTGCACAAGCGACGGTACATAACACACACACCCCTTCGACGAATTTCAGTGCCGATTCTCTCAAACACTGCGGGGAAAAAACGCACAACGAAGATAGCGGCTTTCAGGAAATCTCCTCGACATCAACATCGTTCCTAGACGGCGTTCTTCGGCGTTTAATTTCTATGATACGGGTTGTACAGAAAATCGGCAGTTAAGTTGGTCCGCACGGGGGGTGTGTTATTCACCGTCGTATTCCGTAATCTATCGATGCCTCGCCCTAGATTCGCTTCGAAATGAACACTGTTGTTCAGTCGCATTGGGCTACGGCAGGTGTGCGCACCAATATTGCGTGAGGCTCTTCATTCCAGGAGGCCTGCCACCATAGGAGTGTAGCACGTTTGACGATTTTGTTTCTGACTAACGGGGCTCCTTAACCAACAAAACTACCCATGCTACGATAGAGATGCACCTTTTTTTTCTGAGGCTCTTCACTTTTGGAGCTCCATATCACACCCTAATAAAACTGTTTGCTCAGTAAACTAGAGGCAGTCCGATGAGCAAACCCGTGGACTAGGCATTCAAAAAAGGCATATTGCTAAACAAAAATGAGATTCGGACGATTTTGGATTTATAAGAATCCCCTGTACTCGGAATCTCAAAAGGCTAAAACGTGCAACTCCTCTATCGTAGCACGCGTCTACCCAATCTTGTGAATATCTTACAACATGCTTCGTCGTATACGTACATGGGTATAGGTTCATAGGATTGTTCATTAGGTCGGTCCGTAAGGTTTTCATAAAGACAGGCGTTGGGGGAGGTACGCATAGAGAGCCCCTCAAGTGAGGACCCTCAGTATAGAAGTGGTTTGCCCCCACCGTGGCAGGCGGATGAGGAGCTCTACTCATCACCCTAAAACTGAGTTTTGATAAAACTGAATGTGGGCCCGGTCAAACGGTCCCAGGGGCCTACGCATGTATGTAACGACCTGGCGATGCTAAACACAAAGGGCATTCCAACGATCTTGGCTGCATCCTCACTTTCAGAAGTATCTCAGTTAGAAAACGTTTGGCAATCAAGGTGGAACGTATATAAGGCTAGCTATAAGGCTAGCTGCAATACTATTAAGAGCTACTTCGTAAAAGGCTACGTAGCTGTAAGGCTAGCCTGACCATAGCCTTACCAATGCTTCAGGCCTGCTCCGTCAGTGGTGCATGTACGCTCTATGGGGCTTCTGACATCAGGACTAATATGGTCTCCATAGTTATTGGTACATACCCAGTATGTTCTTCACTTAAGGAGCCTCGTGAAGTATATATTCTTTGAGCTCAACAGTGCGGAAACGCCTCTATACCGCACCAAAACAGCCAACTTTGATAATCATTGCAGGCGCAACCCGATGAACAACCGAAACAGCACCCCCCCCCTATCGTGGCTTGAGTTCCTTGGTTATTGTTGCGCAGGGACTGAGGCAGAGCCTTCTCATTTAACGTGTTGAACAGGCTCCAGAGATGCAGATACCACGCTCCCGCAGGACCCGAAGGCTGACCCTGCCTCTCGCAAGGAGCAGTTAGTAGCCGCGCAGGCGATATACCGCTGGAGCACAGAGGTGAGTCGTCAGGAATTGAGGGCCTCAGAAAAACTCGCTGCGCAGCTCCCGTCGTGGGATGACTCACCATTCATCACCTGAGACTGCTCATCGGGTTAACCCTTATATTCTAATACCCCAAACGAAAAAGGATCCCACACTATTTCCAAGGAGTTTTGTCCCCGGAAAACCGTTTTCGGCTGTATACAATGGTTGAGGCTACAATTGTATACAACGGTTGAGGCTATTGAGCTCCTCCGCTGACGGCTACCGCTGCCGCTACGGTATGGGTGGGCAATTATTTGGTTCTGAAGCTCCTCCGCTGAGGAGCTCTCTACCTCAAACAACAACAATTCGCGTTTTGAGAAAAAATAAAGAGAAACCCCATGAATAATCCCAGGGCCTCATCAATAGGATCATCAATAGGATCATTAATAGGATCATCAATAGGATCATCAATAGGATCGTGACCAAGACTGACTTTCTTTGTCAACAAAACGTGTGTAACTACAGTAAAGTAACTGTATTGTGAGGAGCCCCGTCAATCAGTGTTTGGCGAAACCGTGGTTGCTCTATTGTCGCACACGTCGCGGATTGACATAGAGCTGTGCTGTGCGGTAGGGGTGCAACTTTATGGTTGGGTGCTCCTTTCTTACTTGAGGGGCTCCTTACCTCACCCAAAAGCTTACTTGAATGATGATTGTGCGCTTAACTCGATGCACACTCCCATCACCCAGAGTGCATAGGCAGATAACGAATAACGTTTTCGGGCTTTGGACGATGTTGGGTATAGTTCGGTTGAGAACCCCCTCCAGGTTTAAATATGTTGTCCAAACACTGCTATAAAGCTAACCTTAAACCTAACACTGCTGTAAGGCTAGCAATAAGGCTACAAGTAAGGCTAGCAATACAACTAAAGGTAAGGCTAGCAGTAATGCTAGCAGTAAGGCTAGCAGTAATGCTAGCAGTAAAATTCTAGCGGTAATGCTAGCAGTAAGGCTAGGAATAAGGCTAGCAGAAAGGCTAGCTCTATCGTTGAGGCATCATCAACAGGTTCCTGCCGCTACACGAACAAAATACGTCGAAATCCATTTCTGAGCGAGGGTGCAGAGGCACTCGTCGCGTGAGTGGCCTAAATGCGTTCTCGAAACTCCGGGTACCCCCCTACCGCAGTGTTGGTATCGGTGGTAGCGGTGGTAGAGTTGGTAGCGTTGGACCTCTATGTACCGTAAAGTGCGTCTCGCGTTCTTGTTCGGTATGCAATGGAGGGATCTGCAATGGACAACTCTCACACGGTCTGCTCGATGCCCCTCCCTCTCGCTCTTGCTCGCTCTGGTTGCTCCTTCTCCATGTGTGTGCTTCTCTCTGACACAAACTCGACCGCTCAAAATGATCAACAGGGCATTCCGGTCGGTATGCCGTACCTTGACGGCTTTCCTCCAAGCGACGAGCTCCCAGGGGTTTCATGGATCTCCAAAGTCATCCCTGCGGCCGTCCGCACGGTTCTAGGCACCGCAAGGTAGGGCTACATGCATACCTCGGTACGGGGGGGCTATCCCCATCTTCACTGCCGCGTTTTGTTGTATCGGACGGTTGACGCTGTTATTTCGAAAATAAAGCTCAAACCTGTGATTTTGGCCTAGTAGCCTAAGCTCTAACCCCATTAGGGTTCGTGTTTCGAAACGAAAAAAAAAGAAAAAAGTTAAAGACTGCAAATAAATAGGGTAGTCACTCGGTCAAGTTGACCTGAACGGCTGAAACCGAAGAGCGTACACAGGTGATCCCCTCCGGTAGCAGGAATCATTGGAGGCATTGTCCTGTAGGGGAGGCACGCTGTGATACGGGTGGAACCTACTGTCCCTCAGGTTCCGTACCCCAGCAACAACCTAAGTCAAACCCGAGACTCAAATCACCATAGTAGCGCTGCACGGTTCGTAGCTACGACGAGTGCTACATACGATAGAGGTATTAGGAGCATTTTTCGGCTCTGGCCCCTAATATCTCTATCGTATGAACGACGGAGCTCCTTGGCTCTGGCCCCTTTCGAGTCGGAAACGGTCTTTTGGGGACAAAGCTGCTTGGAAGCAGTGTGGAACCCGTACCTTTTTAGGGTAGAATAAGGGTTGACCCAAAATCATTGGGATTCCATTCTTGTTGAGAAATAGTTTTCGTTGCGTACATACCTGGATGGGGTTAAGATCTCAATATCTCAAAGTTGGACTTTAGATGGGGTACGGAGACCCCCTCCCCAAGCGTGGAGCCTAAGAATATAGAAGGTGCACCCGTATCGTAGCATGTGCCTTGCGTTAGGCTTTGGCGATCATTCGTTCTTGTGTGTTAGTATGCGTGTGTCTGCCCGCTAGATGCTGCGCATATACCCGAGCCTGTCGGCTGTGCCATGGGGCAACATAAAAGCGACGAGATTGTATCTGTCTTGCACAGATCCTGCAGAACACATCAAAATGAGAGAGACATTATCTAGATAATCTGATGATCTAGATCATGATCTGGCTGATGTGTGAAACGTTTGGACACTCAAACGTACCCCCTTTCTACCGTACGATACGAATGGGCATCAAACTCCTCTTCGTATTTAGGCCCGTAATAAAGGCTGCTCCTTCCTCCCGTGTAAGGTCGCCCTGATACGTGCATTCAGCTCCTGCTATAAAGGGCGTGCCGCCGAAGGCCGACGAAATACTCTACGGTAGAGGCGAGGAATGCTGCGGTCGGTAGTAGCATTAGGGTGCTCCCGAAAACGTTGGTTGGGAACAATTTGGTTGGGTTTGCCTGTCGTCTGTTTCCTACACAAACACAATGATGCCAACCTACAAACCTTTAGGATAGTCAACCCAACCCCAAGAGTAGTTCGGTTAAAAGTGGCGTTTTGGCCACACGATACCAATCTTAGCAATATCCTGAAGTTTCGTTGGTTGGGGTCATGTTTATATTAGAAAACGACCACAAGAAACACAACCCAACTGGTTCCAACCCAAGTTTTCGCAGACCAATTTCATTCAGCACCGATTAAACACGCGGCCAAGATCTGTTTGAGTGTTGCAGCAGAGGTCAGCATCCACCTTTATTTAGGCATTTTGAAGTAGTAATTCAGCAAATGGTGGACATGAGGGCAGGTAATGGTCACGGATGGCATAGCGTTAACCGACAGCAAGAAGCGAGGAAGATTAACATTCGACATTCGACATTCGACCTGAACACACATTCCAAAATTCCTTGCACAATCGTTTATCCGGGGTGGATGACCCACACACGTCGTTGTTATGCAGTATTTAAATATAAACCGGGCTGTCAGAGAGGTATAAATACACTGCCGAAACAAAGTGTCGATGGCCGCATCTCCCGCGTGAAGTTAGCCTGGGCTGCTGAGCTAGCTCCCGGATGTTTCCGAATTGAAATGCCATTGAACGAGATACTTCACACGACGACACACGCGCAGTTTGCTGATAGTCGGATAATACTGGCACCCGCTCGCCTCTTGGCGGCTAGTAAGAGCGAATTCACTAATAGGTTAGGATTGATGTACCGTATATCCCGCAAGGTATCCGACGCGTGCTACGATAAAGGTTGCACTTTTAGGCCTTTTCGTTTCTGGATAACGGGGATCCTTAACCCAAAATCGTCGGAATGTCAATCTTGGTTAGCAATAGGATTTGTTTAACTGCCTAGTCCGTGGGTTTTCTCATCGGGCTGCCCTTCCAGTTTTACTCTAAAACAGTGTGATGTGTGCTGTGATTTGGAGCTCCTAACGTGAACAGCCTCATAAACAAAAGAATGGAACAACACCTCTATCGTAGCATGGGACTAGGCTCCGAGCCGATCGAAACCAAGGGGGTCCAACATGACCACGAATATGGCTTTGGGAAGGATATCGTCGCCATCGTGCTATGACGCTTGCTACGATTGAAGAAACTTTTGTTTTTTGCGTTTTAGTTTCTGAATGACGGGGCTTCTTAACCCAAAACTCGTCGGGGTGTCATTCTTGATTGGCAATCTGATTGGTTTTTATACCTGGGTCATGAGTTTATTATCGGGTTGCACTCTAATCTTAAGTTTATCAAAAATCAGTTTGTGGGTGAAATACAGAGCTCCTAATGCGAAGAGCCTCATAAAACAACATCATGGAACGACACTATCATAGCATGTGTCTTACAGTTGATGTATCTCCCGGGGTTTGCACTCTCCCCGTCCCTGGTGCTACCGTCGGGGGGATGTTGGATACCTCCATGAGGCGTGCTGCGATAGAGGTGCACCTGTTTTTTTCTGACGCTCTTCACGTTAGGAGCTCTGTATACTTCACCCCCATATACTGGTTTTGAGTCAACCGAAAGTGCAACCCGATTAAAAACCTCACGTCCTAGATATACAAAAAAATCATGTTGCAAAAGGAGAAGGGCACCCTGCCGATTTTGCGTTAAGGAGAGCTCCGTCATTCAGGAACATAAAATCCAAAAAGTGCTACCTCTATCGTAGCATGGGTCCCATTTTCACTGCCATAGGATGTGTACCAAGGTTTTTTGTTCTAAGGTTCCCCACTTGACTTGGCGGGCTCTGTACCTCATCCAGACCATGGCAAGTTTGAGAACTGTTGTGATCCGATACCTGTGAGCGATCCCCTGGCCTAGGTACACAATTTGGCGTTAAGCACAACGAATTGCATTGCAAAACAATAATGGAAGCCCGACGATTTGGCGTCAAGCACATAGTTTGGCCAACACGTGGTACCGCTATCACAGCCACGCGTCCTAGCGACTGGTGTGTACTATATTTACTTAGAATATATGTGTAGACTGTCTTCTTGGCGTAGCGAAGCGGGTTCGGTCTGCTTCTACGATAGCCCCCCCCCCCCACACCAGCGATTTTCTTTGACGGACGTTCGATGGCTGTTCGACACGAGGAAAGATGCTATGAAAATAATATCTCCCAATATTTTCTTGCTTTCAAAGAACTATGGAACGCTGGTTTCAAAACCGGCGATTTCGTTAAAGAAACATTGGGGGGGCTATCGTAGAACGACTCTTCGGCAATACAAGGCAGTCATTCGGCAGGGTGTCCCCGAATGGCGGACACAAACATACATGAATACCGAAGTTAACAAAATGGTTGGAATGTGGTCTGTCATCTTGCGTGGTACACGGTATATAGGTGTGTACTTCGTGTATCTCGCATGCATGTTTTTTTAGGGCTCTAGAGTATCGTTGTTCATGAGTCTTACCTATACAGGGCAAGCTCCGGTAAGGGTTTGCCCGAATTGTCTGAGGCTCCTCTCGCTGCTCTTTGTATAGTTCACCCAAAAACCGAGCTTCAAAAAACAAAAGAAGGGCAAACCCGATAACCAATCTCATGGCCTAGGTATCCAACGAAACGCATCGTAGAATAAAACGATAACGCCTACCAGAGTATACAGGTATAGACCCGCGAAGAAGAACGAGCCTAGTAAGAAAGTAAGGCTCACGTTTGGGTGGACGCTAAGAAAACTGGACAAAGAAAAATGGAAGCTCAGCGGCGAGCGCTACGATGGAGGTGTTGTTCCATGATGTTTTTTCTGGGGCTCTTAACTTTAGGATCTCCATATTACACCCGAAAAACATTTTTTGAGTAAACTGGAAGGGCAGTCCGATGAACAAGCCCACGGACTAGGCATTTAAAATGTCATTTTGCTAGGCAAGAATGAAATTCGGACGATTTTGGGTTAAGGAGCCCCGTTGTTCAGAAACAAAAAAGCCAAAAAGTGCAACCTCTATCGTAGCACGCGTCTGCGCGAAGTACGTTAAACTCGCCCTCTTGTAATTGTAAATAGTAAGACGAGTAGATCTACAAGCGCTGCAACATGCAGTCAGGTCGTTGACGAATCGGCTACTCAGCGTAGTATAGCATTGAGGGAACTACAATACCTCCTGCGCCTATACGGCTTATCCACGCCTATACAGGGCATCGCGGAACTCGCCCCTTGCCTATTAGGGGCGTTCACGCCTACACGTGGTATTCACTTCAAGCAACTGCTTTTGCACTCTGACCCATGGTACGATAGAGGTGCGCACCATATACTTTCTGAGGCTCTTCAAGTTAGGAGCTCCGTATCGCACCCGAAAACTGTTTTGGAGTAAAGTGGAAGGGCCGCCCGATGTGCGAACCCATCGACTAGGCATTTAAAAAGTCATATTGCTAAACAAGAATGACATTCGAATCATTTTAGGTTAAGGAGCTCGGCTATTCAGAAACAAAAAAGCCAAAAAGTGCAACCTCTATCGTAGCACGCGTCCCCTTACGCTCGTAGCTAGCTAGTAGTGTCAGACTCAGAGGAGCGGAATGTGTTATTTCAGCAACTGCTATCCTGCTTGTGCACGCGCGAGGCACATACTCAAACTTCGAATAAATAATGTAATCTCGACGTCAAGCGTGATTGCGGGCCTTCGCTCAATACGAAGGACCCATGCCACGATAGAGGTGTGCCCAATTTTTCTGAAGCGCTTCACGTTAGGAGCTCCATATCACACCACACCACACTGTTTTTAAGTGAACTGGAAGGGCAGCCCGATGAGCAAACCCATGGACTAGGCACTTAAAAAAGCCATATTGCTATACAAGAATGACATTCGGACGATTTTGGGTTAAGGAGCCCGGTTATTCAGAACCGAAGAAGCCAAAAAGTGCAACCTCTATATGGTAGCACGCGTCCAAGGGACGTTATACGTTTGTAGAACAGCTGCGACCTAATCACACTGCCAATAGCCAGGGTCATCGAGTTCAAAATTCCTGTGCACGCAATAGATCGGTAGGTAAGTTACATTTATTTGCATACAAACACTCTTGGTGAAGCCTGCGCCGAACGAGTCAGTACGACAACAGTAGAGTGCGTACATGGTTCACTGGAGGGAGATAAAACACGGCAATAAACTGTAACTTCCACCACAGGTCAAAACGGTCAAGAAAACATCGACAACACGGCACCATCGTCGATGGGTGCTACTGCCCAGCTGCACCTGCTCCGTCATTGACTACTGTATCAAAACCTGACCAACCCCGCCACCAAACACCACCGCAACATGGTGACCGCGGGCACCCTGCGAAGGCTTGTGACCTCCATCCCGCCCGCTTTTACAGACGGTGGGAGACAGTACACAGCAGACACACAAACATAATAATGGTACTTTTACGGGGGACCACATAGTTAATAGGGCCTACTGTAGACACAATAGGACCTACTGTATACACCAAAACCTCTATATTTCCCGACTTTTGCTGACAATATTTGGTCCATAGTTAATAGGACCTACTGTAGACACAATAGAACCTACTGAAGGCACCAAAACCTAAATATTTCCCTTTTTTTGCTAACAACACTTGGTCTCATCTACTATGGTCCCCCGTAATAGATGATATTTTACTACAATATAACTTGTTTGAAGATCGTTTAGCTTGTCACCACAATCCCCCGCGATCAACTTTCGAATATCACGCCTAGAAGGTGGTTATCTGAGCCTTCGAAAACTAAATAGATTGAAAATTGGCCATTTGGAATCCTGACCGAAAATTGTCTTTCAAAAAGGCTGTCACTACTGTAGAGTAAAACTGGAAAATAAAAAAGATCGACGCAAACGCGAATTTTCCTTTTTACTCAGGGCATTGTTGGAAACAACCGGCGTGTAAATTGTTGCCTTGGTTCCTTCAGTCCAGTCATCGGCAGCACCCACAAAAGAAGAGAGGCCCTTCTCAAATGAGGACCCCTGTATTTGTTTTGTTGTTCTTTGTTACTTTTGTGCGCGGGGTCCTACAAGTACATGTTGTTGTAGCAAACGAAGGATCAGGGTCTGATTAGCTACGAGAGAGAGCGCCAGCCTGCCCCCACCCTCTCTCACTTATCTCACCACCACCAGCACTAGACTCGGAAGCCTATCGTTCTTATAGAATACTCTCATTACCCTCACAAGCGGTAGTTTCGATAAAACGTCACACATCTATCTCGGCTTTTATCGTCTGTGGATTGTCAGAGGTCCAGTACCAGCAAGGCAACATACTGCTGTCCATGCCCGCCTGTGCGACCACCTGCCAAGGGTATGACACCTATACCTGAATATTACCATCGCTTGCCATGGCCTGCTATGGTATGGCCGTGGGCGACCACAGCAAGTGCCACGACACGTGCCATGGACATAACAATGGCACGTGCCGTGGAAGCGTCGTGGACGATGGCAACCCGTGCGGCTTGTCGTGTCAATCGGGGAGGCACGCCAATGGCACGTGCCGTGGAAGCGCCGTGGACGAAGGCAACCCGTGGGGCTTGCCGGGGCAACCCGGGGCTTGCCACGGAAGTCCATGGGCAGTGCCGCGGTTACCCGCGCGGCTTGCCATGGTCACTGATATCGTACGCCACTAAACCTCGAAGGCCTAGAAAAGGCAGTCAGAATACGGCGATCACTTGATATAGGGCAATTGAAATCGGTTGGCGCGACGGCAACTATCAATGCAACCACCGACGCGAATAGGGCGGCCTCACGATATTGGCTGGCCATAGTTCGTTCGCACTATACTTGTGCAACCGTGACTGCACGGGCGTAACGTAGATCTTGCACTGAGACCTAGAGCGCCACTCCGCATACAACGGTCCAGATGTTTAGCGGCGGCAGTGGCATGGTTGATGAGTCATTGAAAGCGGCTGGCAACATGACGAGCGTTGATATCTGCAGTCCTCAAAATCTTGAACGTATTATGATTAGGTTTCACAACATGCCTAAAAACGGTCAAACTGACGGGGCGTTGTGACCTCACAGGACGAATTTATTGAGAGAAACAATATTTGTTGTCAAATATTTTCAGCTTGTTTTCACTTGGTTGTTGCCTAAACAACTAATCATTACATGCGGCGACACCAACACCAGCACCAGCTTGTTTGTGCCCTTTGGAGACCACGCGGGCTAGGTTGTCGAAGCGACCTACTGTTATCTAAACACCAAACAAACAAAGAACGACAAGTGACCGCAACACAGCACCACCGTCAACTTCAACCTCAACAACACCAACCCCAGCAATATCAACCACAGCAAACCCAACACCAACACCAACCAAACACCAACAACGCCAACACCAACGCCACCAACCCCAGCGTCCACACCAACACCCCACCAACACCAGTCAAGACCAAGAAAACACCAACACCACGCTAACAGCACCAAAATTGCAACACAGACCAAGAGGCGCCGTATCAACCTGTGAAAGCTGTTACGGCCCTCAATGTATCCCCCACGTCCCCATAGCTGTGGTAATTTGCCACCAAAAAAGCACGTCAAACCCCCACGGTTGTTGACTGGTAGGATCGAAATTCATGGGACGGCTCAGATCGGCTCAGGGTGACCCGACCAGACCCGTGATATCTAGCGATATGACCCGATCCGACCAGACCCGTTAAGAGGCCTGCAAAACTCCATGCGATTGACTGCCATCGCGAACCTGCACTCGCCGCAAATGTACGCACATGCAACAAGCCAAAACCCAACACAACACTCCGGCCGGAAGGGACAACGTTACGCCCTGTCCTCGCTCCTATAAACTGCTTCCTCTAGGACAGAACCATTAACAGCATAGCAAAAATGGCGTCAAAGAGGAAGCTCCTCTAGGTAGAAGGGAGAAAAAACTAAACTCCTGAGAGATTCTACCCACCTACCCTACGTACCGATGCATTCACTCCCACGCAAACAGCACTCTGTTAGCGACAAAGCCACTCCATGTGCCCACCACAAAAGTATCCATGCGTAGATAAAACCCAAGTACGAAGGTCCATCGTCCTGCAGCATCCTACCTCCATAACTTCCCCGCAACAACTATTACACACGCGACACAAACATAACGCAACCAAACTCCGATTGGCGATCAAGCCCTTCGAAAACACAAGCAAACAACACTTCTTAGAAGGTGTAAGCAGGACGGATATATCGCTTCCAGCATACTCCCCATACCTCTTAGACACCATGGCAAACAAGCACTCCTGTCTGTTTTTTCAACCAATGGACCACCGCCTGCAGCATATTCTTCCTCCAAAGCCCGTGGCCACCCCAGGCAAACAAGATTGCCTCCAATACACGTACGGGCTTTTTGCTGGATCAAATAATCAATGCTAAGGCCTCGATTTCAGAGGAGATAGGGGACACGCCAACGATGATTTGAACTATCCACTCCACTATACAGCAGTCGTATCCACTTCTACAGTAGACAAAATACTTACTCGTACGAGTACCAAACCTGACGCCAGCCCAACCTTTTTTTTGTTTTGTGGAGGTTTGAATATTACTCGCGACATCCAACCTGCATTTTCCTGCTCAAGCCAGGAACACCTTGATAAAACAAAAACTACCCTCTCCTCTCTAAGGAGAAGAAGACACGGACGTATCTCAATCATCAGCATATTGCGAGATTGTCATGTAACCCCCCCCCCCCGGTAAGCGGAGATGAGCTTTTTCCAAAAGCTCGGTCCCAGGTAAACTGCACCAACACCAACAACACCAACAACAACAACAA
>JAYJME010000645.1:0-20845 GCA_036873775.1 Costaria costata | reverse complement strand
GTGTTGACATATGTGCGGTAATTGCAGAATGGGCCACAAGACAAATAGGTGTGAGCAGGCATTCGAACGTTGCAAATCAAAAGCATATTCTACGCTGTACTGGATGATACGGTTATTCTCTCGTGATACCGTCTAAGGTAGAGGTGCCCCTGTGGTATATTCCCAATGTTGCCACGAGATGTTTCACGTCTGTATCCAAGGTTGAAGTGCCAAGTGCGATTCATGTGAGATTCCGGAATGTCACTGTTGTAGCTAATGCACACAACAGCGCACGGCAGACACGGTTTGCGATAACATGTATTGTCTTCGTAGGTACAGCCTGCCAGGGAGACAACGACGAAATTGATGATATAACATCGTACCAGTGAACCGAAGTTATTCCCGTCGCTCTACAAAGCTGGTCAAGTTTTCCGACAGCAACATCAATGATGACTAACACATGTGTCGCCTAGAAGTGGAATGCCGTTATTTTTTCGTTATGCTTGATGGTAGAAGACAATCATCCAGTCCAAGTTATTAGAAACCGTACTTGGTGTGCTTGCCCCGCAATGTCGACGTTTGAAGCGTTTAAGTACTCGTGAAGGAACATAAAATTCCTTCGAACTACTTTCTGGTGTATCTTCGCAACCGGTTGTAGATATTGGCGCCGGCCATGACCCTTACGTAGGGCCAGAGATACAGAGGCCCCACACCAATGTCTTGAGAACCGATCGTTTTACACCACGTGAACAATCGTGCCCGGAAGCGTGCGTGTCGATCACGCTTAGCCAAATGGACGTGTGCATGCAACGACGGGACATTTCCCATATAGGTATCGTGCCGCTGCTCAAACATAGGTACCATAGGGACGGTGCCGGTTTTTCCTATGTTTGTCAACGCGGAGTGGTTAGTATTCCCGAATCTCTCAGAAGAATGTTTTTTATGCAGTACCTCTTCCAGTCCAAATCTGCTGACATCAAATCGAAAAGCATATTTTTCGCGCTATAGAACTTGAAACTTGCTCCTTTACAAACGTTCGACGAACGGGATACCACATTCCGTGATATCTCGACCAAGTTGATCGTGCCGCCATTGCAATCCTTGATATCTCTCAGTTAGCGAGGAGTATGACCTCAATTGACTACGACGAGCTGGCAATCGAAATATCTCTCAATAGCATTTTTCATCCAATGCCCATATATAAACAAAGAAGTACGATTAACTCGATATACCGGATTGAGGGGCCGACATGCGAAGCCACCACCAATTACCCGACCACCTTTTGTTTGTGGACAAACACCTTGAAAGTTCTCGGCGTTGATTCACACCCACCTTCTCGTCCGTCGAACACTTATTCAAGCGTGTAACTACCCTCCTGAAGAAGCAGACACCTCCACGTTCTGCCGCCACCACCAGCACCGAGGACCGACGTAGTCTAGCATTCCTAATCAATGCGTTTTCCACCTTTTAGAAGATCGAGTTAGACGTGCATGGAATGAAACACCAACGCTCCACGCATCATATTGTCGTCACTGGGTTCTGGAACGTTCCAGTTTTTTACCTGCCGCTTCTGAGCTTGTCCAGATGAAAGTTTGAAACGTCGAGGTGTGTCTTTGGAAATGTAATATGATACCACGACATATACGTGCATACATTTGATATTGTTTTTCAATGTGGTATTCTAGAGAACTAAATCTGCGAAATATTGAACGCAGTAAGGAAGTCATAGTGCGTGGTTTGATCTTCACGCCTCGTATTCGGAGTTTCGTTAAGGTCGGCAACGCGGACAACGGCGACATTACCCGGCGAACGTTTTCACAGGTGAAGGAGCGTATTCTTGTCGCGATACGCAGTTACCGAGTTTTACGGACAACACGCCCGAAGGTGTCCAACTCCGGCGCCCAATGCGTATGAGTGTGCTTGCTTAAGCTGCATCTTCAAAAGTTGGAAGGCGCTTGTTCGGTCCATGGTTTTCGTCGGTAATTCGAATGCTTTGTCCCGTTATATAGAGGCATGTAGCAATTTGTGCAAGAAAAGGCCATAGACAAACATTCTGATGAATCTTCGCATTTTGAATGTGTATGTTACGATTCGTGCCGGTTATGATCGACACGAAGGGCCAGAACGAAAGCGACCAAACGAGAATGTCGTGACAAACGAGTAATTGACACAAGGTGAACATACATTCCCGGGAGCATCGGCGACGACCACACTTTGTCGAACTACCTTGCCCCTGTGACCAAAGACTGCTGTTTTGCCGTCGTAAAATATGCTTTGTACCTCTTCAAATTGAGGTGCCACAGCGACTCTGTCAGTTACACATTTGTTTGTGGCAGCGCAGCTTATTAACCCAGAAGAAAACCTGAGGAAGCCGTTCCTTTTCCTGCTTGACCAGATATCTTCCGGTTTCTAAATGCCTCTCGTAAACGTTTAGCTTGCAACCCTTAACGTTGGACGACGAATGGGATCCTTAATGAGGTGATTCCTCAACCCACTGGATTGCACGGTGATTGAACTGTTTTATACACTTCAGTGGATTCGACTCTGGACGGCCAGTACCCACATTGAGCTCGCAGAACAAGAATGATCTATAGGTCGTTATAACTTGAAGTAGTACAGCAAAACACGTAACTCGAACCACTGTCGTACATTCATGCCTGTACCATATTTGGTGCCCGGTATGCCAAGAAACCACCTTGCGAAGCCGTCGTAACTAAAATATGTCAACTATGTATCCAAATTGTGTACAACGAAGCGGGCCTACGTACGAAATGAAGGGCCGTGACTCCACGATAATATCCACAACGAACTCATCGTCAGTGGCGACTTGCTCCCACTTTAAACAACCAGGTGGTCGGGTTCAAAGTTGGTTTACACGTGTGGGGTTGATGGGAAAAAATGTCTCGATGCACCCAATAGCTGCTGGTCTAATGTATCCTGCGCCACACGACTCAGTCGATCTGGAGCGAATGCATGGTTCACCGGTGATAGCGCGATCACGACAACGGCCGCAAACTACCGACACGGCCAACGAAACGGCCAACGCAACTTGCTTAACCGTGCAGCCGCCAACACCGATAATAACCCCACATACAAACGCTGGGGGAAGATTTCAGCCCCGCCTGCCTTTGATCGATTGACAACTCCTACTGCTGTAACTACAATAGCTCCTACCCGTTCTGCGTCTTGTACGACTCTTGGTGATTCATCATCACCCCCACAAAGGGCCGGCTACTCTTTCATCGAATCGCCGTGAAACAGCATCATCATGAGCTAGCCCATAAACATTTTTATGGCTGCCGATAGTGAAACCACCGGCCACATCATCGACAACCCTCTTGTCCAAGATATCGGGCAGAAAATGAAAAACGTCAGGGTGGAAATCAAACATGTCACCCAAACCCATGTCGGCAATAAACCTGTCAAACCGATCTTTGTTCAGGTGACCCATTGGATAGGTGGCGAGGAACATATTTGCAAGTTCACTGTTTTTGGTCGGATTCATGACTGTATGGTATGGCGTGTAAAACATGCGATCTTCTATGCTGGAAAAGTGTGCATACAATTCATGGATGGGTCTTGTTTCGATTTCCTCGCATACTGAGTGTGCTTGCTGTGAGCAACATGGATAGGAGCATGCTAAAATGCCACATTCACACTGAACTCAAAGAGGTCAAGTCGTAACCCCACGCGGTGCTTGCAGATATACAGTGCATCCTTCGTATGCGTCTAACCCATGTCATTCCTTCATGCGATTGCTGTATTAACACGCTATAGCTTGCATTATGTCTTTGTAACCGGGATATCGCTGGTCTTGTCTGCGACTTTACAAGAAACGTTGATTGTTTCTCCCCGGGTTTGGATGTCTGTGGCGTTTTCATCCACATGCTGTGCGACGAGAGGGCTACCTTGAGGTCGCCATATGCCCCGTGATATACCGGTGGGGTCGTTTGAACATTGGGTGATATCTCGACCAAACAGAGTGCAACCGTTGCGACCAAAAAGCGAGGTCATTGACACCCTCTACAGTGCGGCATATCTTACGTTGACGATAATATCAAGCTGTTAGGTATGACCTGTTGAACATGAAACAGAGTAAAATGAACGCCTAGACCTGTTGTCGATGGGCAATGATAGGGTGTTTGGTGCCCAATGTGCGAAGACATCACCATGTTCCCGAATACATTCCTTATCGGAAACCGCATCCAACACAATGTAGTTGCTGCACGCACCTCTTCTATTGGCAGACGCTCTTTTAGGCAGGTAATCATCTGGTTGAAGAACTCGTCATCCCGTTGTCGTGCCACCTCCACCAACAATGAAGTGCCATTTACACGAGTGGCCGTGATGATACGTTTCACCTTCCGTTGAATTGAAATAAATGCGCGTGGGGTAAACACAAAACCAGTCGCTCAACAACGTGTGGGGAACAGGTTGTGGAAACTAGCAGTTACTACATGTCGTTTCGCCGGTGGACAAGACCATGCCTCAAGAAAGAGAGGCGCCTCATTCTCAACTCAAACAATACCACGATACAGAGTACATATGTCTGTATTTGAGATCCGGGTACAATATGCAATCCTCTTGAACCAATGCACCCAAGGAACGCTTACAACAGTGATTGGATGGTCATATCTCGTAGCGAAATGTTAATGCCTCGTATTTTTAGTTCACGTGAGATAGGTAACACGAACAACGTCGGGATTACAGGTAAACTATAATCACAGATAGCCCAACATGTTCCTGTTGCGATACGAGGCGTGCTACGATAAAGGTGCGCCGTTTATTTCTGAGGATCCTCACTTTAGGAGCTCTGAACTTCACCCACATACTGGTTTTGAGTCAGCCAAAAGTGCAACTCGATTAAAAAACCCATTACCGAGGTATAAAAAACAAAAATATACCACAACAATACTGACAACCTGACGATTTTGGGTTAAGGAGCTCCGTCATTCAGAAACAAAAAATCCAAAAAGTGCTACCTCTATCGTAGCACGCGTCATACACGGTTGTAGAATGTGAGGGACACCTCCTCCAAAATACTCCGTCCAACAAATATGTATAGGTTTGATTGAGCTATATTTGAAATTTGAAAATCGTTTGTCCGGTCCACGTTTGTTGCTGGTAGTTCCAATTAATGTGCCATCATATTGATGCCTGTAGTGCTTCGCGCACGTAGATGGCTTCATAACGTTTTCTGGTACATATTTTCATTGCCGCTTCGCTACCTGCGCCGGCCACGACCCCCACGTACGCCCAGAAGGGAAACTATCACACACACATTTCATTAGAACCGAACGATTGACGTTCGGTTCACATTGCAGCCCGCGAGCATCCGTCACGATTAAGCTTAGTCATGGACTTTGTACATGAAACAAGCCACTGGCGGCCATGGTTCCGTCGCGAGAGACATCACCTAGCTCTTTTAATCAACGGCACCCTATCGTTTGTGACATTGGTTGTGACAACAAAGTGGTGTTTCAAAAGGAAGCGATCCATTTATTCGTCTAACCGATTCAAAATTTGGAAACGTGTTTTCGTTCTGGTTTCATTGAATGGTTGGCTTGCATGCGTACCGTTGTACGACGAACGGGAGAGTAGATTTGGTTGTATCTTGAGCAGCTTGAGTGTACCCGTTGAAGCCCATGAAGTAGTTCATACTGTTTTAGTGCTGGTGCGTTGTATGAGGCAATTTAACCCAACCATCTCCCAACACACGTTTTCTAAATATCGTTACCTATTCAATCCTTTGTATACAAAATATGTAACATATACGACAAAGAGTGTTGTCCATCAATGATTTGCACCATGTTTATTTTCCGATGTACCAAGATACCACCATGTCAAATTGCTTGTGCACTACGGTATCCAGCGTACTCGGGGTTCTTTCACGCGCCTGCTCGCTTGTCATTGTATCTTCCAGGCCGGCAATAACCGCCCTGAAGAAACCGATGTCTCTCCGTTTTGCCGCCTCCGTCGCCACAGTAATGTCGCCTGACCCGCAAGCCTTCAGGGTAATTCCTTGCACCTTTAAGGCAATTTAAAAAGGAACGGATGAAGCGAAAACACAAACAGTGCCGAAACAAGTTTTCTTCAATAGAAACTGGGAGTTTTTACAGCTAACATCGTCGCTTCTACGGTTTACCAGATGAAACCTCCGAGTTCTAGTTCCCGATTGTCGGTTTAGATACCTCGTGATGAATGTGCACGGCAATGCGCCATAAATACTGGGGGTCACTCTAGGGTCGACGTAATATCAATCGTACGACACATGTACACGCCCTTGTGTGTGTTGTGTCAGAGGGGTGCAGAGTTGCACATCCATCACCTTGGAGGAGCGCCCACAACATCACCACGCTCATCTGACTTGCGGAATACGCGTAGATGACTATGCAATTGAATGCCGTGGGTCAGTATGTTCCCCTCTGCCTTGAGGGTCGAACGTATGCACAACACGTTGCTGAAAGACGGACAACCAAGCAAACGATCATAATGGAGAGTACGCTCGTGAGTAAAAAGCCAGAAATACCGATTTCTCCCTCATGAGGTTTGCCTTTGTTTTCATGGCCCCGCCCCCATCGAAACTTCTACACGGGTCTGGCCTTCCCATCAACACGTATCTGTCACGACATATAGGTGGTTGTCGAACGCACGAACTCCACGCACATTTTTAGAGGTGTCGAACGCATGTATCGGTTCAATTAAGAGGACGTTCAGCTGCTCGTGCATTTTATAATATATGCGCGCTGATCCAGTACACGGTTTGAAGCCGTTGTTAGTACTCGCGGTCGGGATTCCTGTAGGGTTTTTTCTTTATGCGTGCCAGAAAAGATGTTCCCACTATTTCTATGTCGTGTCCGCAATTTCGTTGTTTCCATTCGTGCCCGCCACGACCCCAACGGTCGGACCAGGCGAACTGTGATCACACGCGAATACCAGGGGGAGCGATATTTCAACAAACGATAAACACACAAGGAAGGTGTTGGTTGTATAGCATTGCCCACTAGCCTACGAAGCGACGAGACTTTGTAGGATAGTGGACTAAGCTCTATAGCGACACCAACGGGTACTCTCGGGTTCGATAAGATCTCAACAGCTCGCATTTTTCTCCAGGGCCCTCCACTCTCCACGGGCTGGCACCTAGGAGCATCAATCATACTCTCGCCACGGGCTAGCAGCTAGGAGCACGCAGTGATAACCATGAGTATCGTTGCACCGTGCATGCCCGCGAAGCATCTAGGAGCACGCAATAACTTCCTTTAATATCGCTACAGCGCGCATGCTCGCGAATAAAATGTAGAACCTTGAGATACGAACCCAAGGCATATCCTTTGTTATCTATATTGCAGAACCCTTTACCCACCAGCCTACAAAACGACGTGTCCCACTTGGTGGGTAGGTCGTCCTCTTCGGAGCATGATTTGTGTGGATCTGAGTGTGAGCACAATCTCTTTTGGTATGTGGAAAATATCTTAAGAGTCGTGTTTTCCGAATTTAATCCGGGACGAGGCGAGAGACCCGGCCATTTATGCAAGCGTGTTGAGATTATGTCAAACCCGAACCTATTTAGTTTAGGTTATGTAGCCCTATATGCTTACACACGAAACGGCCGGACTCGGTCGGCTAGTGGGAGCGCTGTATAACCAGCACCCGGCACCGTCAGGCGCGATACCCCTGTGTCAAATTGCCGTGTTCATTTGAGAGGAGCTACCGCATGGGGCCCTCGTCAGGTATACCTTGCCGATCTTCAGCTCCAGCTTCCGTATCGACCCTGTCGATGCTGCCTCTGCTTGTGAGGGCGCAGTGCCTAATGTGATATTGACGCCGTTCATTGGTTCGTCCAACCAGTAATTGGCTGGTTAAGTCATCTTTAAATCAACAGTTTTCGCTCTGTTTCGTAGAAGGTTTGAAATGCACCCTGAGCGCTGTAGAATCAAAAGGATGGCTCATCCAGTAATCTCTGAACCCACTTGGGTGCGGCCGCTGCAGCCCAGGAACCCCTTCATACCGGCACGTTAGTGAATAGTAGTTATCGATATACGCTCAATAACACGGCATGTTGACAACCGTGTTCAACACAGTCATGGTTGATGTACACACCTAGTCGATCCCCAGGTGACCTTTCATACAGGTCATCACCGCCTTGAAGACCATGAGCTGTTTGTATATCGTCATCACTAATCGTTGGCTGTGATGTTGAATACTTGTGCTATAGATAAGTGTTTCCCATGATTGGATGCGCGCGTTGCTTGAGATACCGCTGGTCAACATGGAAATTAATGTTATATCGTTCTTGCTGTGAGGTATTGTTGTGTCCGATTTATTACGGTTTATTTGGAGCCCGACTGTGTACCAATACCTTGCATAATTTTAGTAGGTTACATTTACCTGTGGCATGCTTGTTTGCCTTATATATTTGTTGTACAATGTTTTTTATGCCCCGCTCAATCAATGTACTGGGGGCGCACACATAGAAACAAAGGCTAGGATTTCGTTCTTGCTAATGATGTACGAAGTATCCTGCGGATCGTACTATACTTGCGTTCGTCTTAGAGGTGGTTTTCGAAACCTGTGCCCTAAACATCAGCAGAGGCGGAGAAGGTTTCCGGTCGAAAGGTGACTCGTACCGTTAACCTCCCTGCATCCCCGTTCTAATACGCCGCTCGCTCTCGCAAGCGAAAAGGGCCGGATACGGGGAGCGACCACATCTACCCCCTCACCGAAGCTCGTGCGACTTCCGCAAAGCCAAGCTATTCCGTATCCTATCAGCCACAGGAAATGCTACCCAAGGTGAAACAAGCCCGAACAGCAATCACACGAGAAACTCCCATCATATCGTCGTGTGCAGGTATTGCGGGGCTGCCCGGCTGCCGTGCTCATTCATCTCTACAGTACCCAAATTCTTGAATCGGGGTTCCATAAAGATCCCGTCTAGTTGCCACTCTGGCAGCACAGAGTCATATGGCTCAGACGAAAGACGTTCTGTAGTTCTGCCAGAACGATAGTTGAAGGATTCATATTTTGAAACCCATATTTTTGTACATGTATTCCAGTCGTACGTAAACCCTATTGTTGTAGCAGTTGTCGAGCTTGATGTGTTCATATTTGCAATATCTTGGGCCCACGAGCGCGGGCCTATCACGTTTTGGCCCGGGATTTGGTCGTGAGTCACGGAAACCAGCTTTACACTGGCGAAAACACATCGTCTTTCGACGGACCGGCCCGCTCTCGTCGGGGGGAGGGCGTGGCAAGCGCTATATCGGGGTTAGGCGTAATGCTGAAGATAGACTACAACTTGGCGCTAGGAGGGATCGTAAGAACAACCAGGGAGAAAGGTGTCGGTGTCTTCCATGTGATCAAGCAAGTGGCCGCAACCGGGTTCTTAGGGCACAGGCGCGAAAAGTAAGGGGTAGATAGATAGGGGCGCTAGGTGCCGCGTGACTCTGTGGGACAGTCGTCGAGGGGGTACAGACCCAAAACAAATAGCCGGCCACGGCTGCTATTGTGAAGTCGGCTTACCCTTCTGACCGCAAATATACCAACTGCTTGCATCCTCATACGTACATCAAGCCGTACATGTACATGGTGGTACATGCTCGTAAGGGTTTCAAATATTCGCAAGGTCGTTGTGCAGGTTTTACCGTTGTACTATAAAGTCGTTAAACCAGCGGCGCCGGCCTCAGCGGATCCCGCGTACGGTTCGCGAGGGGGGCCCGTCGGACAGAGAGAACGAGGGGCGCTTAGCTCCGACCGAGTCGAAACCCCGGCAGCCGGGCAAGGGTAATGTCAAACACAAGGCTCAAACAGCATACCAGTTTATTGTAGCAGCAACAGGGCTTGCGTTAGGGCGTTTTTATTGAGGTTTGGTACAAACAAAACTGTTTTGAAGCCGAACGAACGATAACCATATGTATAACCGACTATTTCTTTTGTTTTTATGCGTTCGACAAACTGCTGTGTTTGTTAATAGGTTATTAGTAACTCAAACTACTGAGGTTCTTGATGCTGCATGTACAGCAGTATCGTTGATAGTACAACGATCGAGGCATTACGTATACCTGGTACTCTATAGTGGTTATGTACTGTTGCACTGTTGAGTACTGCTAACTGCTGCTGCTTCGTACCCTACTTCGAAAACGCGAGGCGCTTTTCCCAGTAGCAACCGTCAATCGTCCGGGTTCGAGGTATTTTGTTCGCGGCATGGGGCCGCCTTCGTCGAACCCGCGCCGTGTAGATCTCGCTCGCTTGGTCAAACCTCCGCGCCGTTTGCCCCGCTCGCTCTGTCGCTCTCGGCGTTCACTGCTTTGATTTAGAACAAGTCCACCTTGCACCCTTAACGCACTAGCACGAACGGGATGCCACGTTCGGTCCTATCTCAACACGCTTGCGTACGGCAGCTGCAACCCATGAGCTTCCACATATCCACTCGTAAGTGCGCATAATGACGAAAACTCACCCAATGTCGCGACGGTACAATTGATTTTCGGTAACGGTGCCGATACTTTCCTGAGTCAAGTAAATACTGTCCCGATGTTCGTCTGCGGTGTGTAGCCAACCACATGGTTTGTGGCCAAACGTAGTTAATCCGATTTCGAATTGGTTCACGCACCTGGTCGACGGACAAATGCTTGTTCAGCAAGGTCATCGTCCCGCTGAAAAAGTCGATATTTCCACCTCTTACCGCCATCACCACCAACGACGATTCGTTCGGTCCATTGTTGTCCATAAGCATTTCTTGTAACTTGAAGGCCATAGCCGTATACAGGCATTCCACGAACACGGAGGGCGCCAAAAAACAAGCTGTTGTGAGTAGGTTTTGGGAAGTTTGAGATTAAGGATGTTGCTTCAACAATTTAACACTCTACTGAGTACAAAAGCATTTGCATGTTTTGGTGTCTCTTTAGGATACTTCAAATTTAGGAGTATATACAAACATCTGTAATGGGGATTGTGGCGCCATGGCGATTCCTGAACCATACGGTGGTGAAGTCCTCGTTAGTTTCCCACCCCTTGTGTGAAAACCGCCGTAATTTTACCGGTAAGGACCGGGGGTGGCGCCATAGGAAACGCGGCTCCTCTGTTACGTTTGTCGGGCCGAATACCCTGTAATACCTTCGTGGGCCCGAGTCCGTCCTGTACACACTCCAACACGGCTTTCATAAGGCAGATATTGTTTGTCTTCACTGTCGCCGACAAGAGCGTATCACCGTCGTTATCCTTCATTGCGATGAGCTCAGGCACCTATTGAAAACAACACGCAAACGAGAAGAAAATCGACACTTCACCAGGCAGTTGGATTTCAGTAGCATTCTTAACGTGCATATTGGTGCCGTAAACAAGGCGTGTAATGGAAGTATACAAGTGTGAGCAGAGCGTGGCCTATGCCAACCAACGTTTGAAACCAACTATCGTGCGATCGTAGCAGGCCATCCCGCAACGACAACAGTATGCCTGAGAAACTACCTGTAACGGCACCAAGCCGGTGCTTTGGCATTTTCAGTTACCTTTTTGGGAGCATGTGTTTTAGTAGCGTCCAAGGCAGCCTCGAACGTATCCTTGCTACCACTCTTAGTGGCCGCCATTAGCAGCGAGTTGTTTTCCAAATCTGTTTCCAGAACCAGTTTCGTAACCTGGCGGATCGTAAAACTTGTTAAGAGGGGTCCTCATTAAGGAGGCAAACGACGCAGCGAACGAACGATGTACCGACAGTCGACCAGGCGCATCGATTGATATTTCCAAAGACCCATCACCGCTATTGTGCACACCGTCCAGCTAAAGGGGTAGTGACTCCTGTTGTATACAACATCAACAACCGGTGAGTCCACCAACCACGGACGAACGAACGTCACGCATTTCCCACCTTGTCCTCCGTCAGATCGCCCTCCAAGGCATCTAGCACAGCCTTAAAGGTCTCCCTGTTTCCGCTTCCGGCTGCGAGCGACAACACTGTACGATGATACCCGCCCCCGTTCCACGGTATGTCCAGCTGGTGTGTAAACGAGTAGAAGGAACCACATACAAATCACGTAACAGTGAATAAACTCCAAACCGACCGCACACATGACATGATGAATTGTACTACCACAATGACTCATTCTTACAAAAGAATAAACGCCGACGGAAACGCTGCTTGTTTGTATAGATATGATAGACAGTTGGCGCGAATTCCTTCCCTAAATTTCGTAGCCGAACGTGTTGCTGGCGTACATTACACCGGAGCTTAGCGTCCACTCCGAACGCATGGTTTCGCTGGAACTGGACAAATATTGGGTTCGTAGCATGAGGTTTACCAAACCGCTACCTGCGTTTGGTGGCTGTGGGCCTGCAACGTAAGCTTCTATAACGACCGTGGGACATGGAACCCAACTCAATAACACAGCTGTGCTCCCTGCCTCGGAAACCCACTTGCATCGAAATACTAAACTCACATGTCTAGTTCTCATGGCTTTGTGGATGGCTGAGAACATAACCGCTTTCCCGCTTTGCACTGCTTGGAGGATTGGAGGTGTACCCTCAACCGGTCCGTTTTCACATTCACCATGTATGCCTCGGCCTTGCTCATGTGCGACGCCACCGGTTGTTTTTGTAAGTACTTCAGTTACATTCCCCTTGGTCATCGTGCACAGCAGAGCGTCCAATGCCTCCGGGCGGTCACTTTGAATGACTAAATCCATTTTCGTCATCTCTATGGTACGGCCAACACGGGCAAGGAATGGATATAGCTAAGGATAGCGCGCGACCACGAGGGGAGGAAAGTCAGGAACTTGTTTCGGTCATTGGTTTTGAAGGATAATATACGTAATATTACGTAATGTTTGGGGAGACGATTCGTTTTTATCAAGCTAATGCCAGGGAGCATAGATATACAGTAAAATACTATAGTAATACTGTATTGTTTGTTGCGGCGATATATATACATATACCAGGTTAGTTAAACTATCAGCCGCAGGAAACGCGCTCACACATATCATATCACACAAACAAATACGCTGTACTATCGCAATTTAAGCCAGACTGAAATAAACCCAACCTGTACTTTAAGGTCGATGGTACAACCTTGAACAGAGATTCGTTGTATATGGAGCATCTCAAATATTGGGTGAAGCGTAGATAATGTGCCCCCACGCTGTGTTCGGGGGCGGTCGTGCCAATTTATGCGGCCTCTTATCACATATCCACGGATTAACCATGGGTACACGATGCATGGAAGGGCATGGCATAAAATCTTGGTGTATTGTATGAGCATGATGCTGTAGATCACACGGTTTCTCTCATGGCATATGCACAGGGCGAACAAATCTCACTTAACCTACGATGAAAAGGACCCATGACACATGGCACAGGGCGCGGAATGACACACTTCGTGCTAAACAATTGGGACAGCCTGTGAGACCTGCCAAGGTGCGTCCCGCGATACACCCAGTGGGTTCCACATAACAGTTGCCAAGGCGTGCCCATTGGATAGTTTCGTAGCTTGAAATGCTTCATGGGGGATATCCCATGCAGCCACCCATGGGACATGCCGTGGTATATGTCGTGGAATGTGCCATGGGGCACCATGGCGTATACCATGAAAACTAAAGGATTTGGGGTTGACTCATGGCACAAATGTTCACCATGCGATCATAGGGCATTGTTGGGAACCCCACGGCGTACCAGGCGTACCATAAGGTAAACCACAGGACGCTCTCATGGTATGTACCATGAGTTTGACACACGTCATGGTTTTGGACGAGGAGAAGTTTCGCCCACCGTGGACGATACCATGGGGTACTATGCCTTTTACGTTGGGATACCATGGGTTGCCCAGCGGATATATTCAGTGTGTTGTCATTTGGCGATCCCATCGGATGCCCAATGTCAGGGCTTGCCCCATGGTTATATACCTGATTTGTCGATTTTGCAAGCCTCGCGGGACTTACGAAGCAGTTACCATAAACATTCAAACTGAGTCCCGCGGGAAGCCACCGAAGCACCATGGTAGGTCTACGGAAGTCACGTTGAGTTCCCGCTCAAGCAAAATTCTCACGAAAGTCGCATGAAAAAACATTGACAGTCTCGTAGAACCATCACGGGACTCCTATGGAATGAACAGAAGTCTCATGGAAGTCCAGAGGAAACTCCCTCCACAAAGCTTTCAGGAACGCCCCATACGAAGGTTTATGCAAGTCGCATGGGAACTACTAAGTGACACCGACATACCGCAGAGTTACCGTGGAAATCCCTTGGACGCACAACCGACCACCACGGAGTTCCATATGAACTCCGAAATCCCTCGGAAGCCCCCTGGAACTCCCAGGGAAATTCTCCGAAGCACCACGATGGGCCGATAAGAACTCTAAACACAATGGAAGTTGACGGGAACCCCCATGGAAGTCGAACGGAAGTCCCATGGATGTCTCATTGGAAAGAGAAAGCTCTAAGGACGTCTCGCGGAAGTCCCAGGGAACCACACCTGCTGTCCCGTGTAGATCCCATGGGATGTAGGAAGTTCCACCGAAGTCCGGTCAAAATTTGAAAGGAAGCCCCACTGATTTCCTGTGGAAGTGCCCTGGAAACCACGAACGCCTAAGCACATCCCGCGGAAGTATCCCGGGATTCACATGGGAGTCTCCCGGAAGCACCACGGTTGTCCCATTGACATCCCGTAGTATCTACAAAGTTCAATCGAAGTCGCTTAAAGTCCAATTCAATTCCTATGGGGGCACCGCGGAAGCCTCATGGAAGTCCGTGGGAAGCTTGTAAATTTCATGGAAGTCCCACGGGAGACCCAATGAAACACAACGGAAGTTGTACAGGCACTCTGAAGCCATACGGACGTTCCATGGAAACTAGGAAGTCTAGCCGAAGTACCACAGGAGTCTGTTAGGAAGAGCGGGCTACCCGAACAATATTGGCGCCCCCCGAAGCCCAGTCTCAAGGCTGCGAGCTCACTGCAACACACAGTGTGAAGGAGGTTATGTATTGATGTCTGTCCCGGAGTTGGTAAACAGGCGCAATGAAGGGAACGGAGGCGGAGGAAGGTGGAGAGGGTGTGTGTACGTAGCCAGCAAGCCCAACTCACACTTGCATTTCCAAACCACCACAATCACATGCATCCCTGTTATACCACAAGACCAATACCAGAACTTTCCTAGGGCGGTCCTAGGAAGGTCCCATAAGGACCACAGAATATTCCGTGTATTTTTCGCATACTCTAATATTCCGCGATACCCCGTGAGATAATCCGATGCAGCCGTCGTTTGTAACTATAATGTTACTCGAGACGCGAGCTATATCGAACACCGTCTCTGGCGCTGGAGCAATCAACAATCCTAAAAGACACTAAAACATACCAGAAATAAGTTACGATTGAAACCGTTTACGCTAACAAACAAGTCGCTGCGGTTCTTAAACATTTCTCTCCTGACCAGTAACCTTCATGATAGTATCGTCAGCTTGGATATACTCGACCAGCAAGTCCAGTAGTTACATACATGCACGGACGGGACATTCGTTGACACTGAACTCGTTCATCCCGTCGGTCATAAATGAACCGACCTATTCCCCAAGTACCAAGCTCTACCGGTTCACCAAATATGTTTTGATGCCACGGCAACAATATCTCAACTCTGAGACCAAACGTCGTCGCTTGCGAACAGTCAATCAAGCTACGTGATCAAATATCAGCGCTTAAACAAAGTCGGTCATGCTGTTTGACCCAATGTCGGCGCTTCCGACACAGGTGGTTACACTATTTGGCCAATGCTCAGCCCTTCAACACAATCGGCCACGGAACTCGTAGCCTACGTCAGCCGGTATTACCGTTTTGTGATTTCCCTAGGCGGAGATTTCTACACAGTTCGACTGTGATGACTGCACGGTTGGATTGCTCTCTATTTGACACTACCCCATTGCCCCACTTCGCGCCTTGTCTCTCTCAACGATGGCTTGCGTATTGTCTCTCTCGACGATACTTTCCTCAGACACGTCTAACGGTTGATAAACCCCCAGCCGAAAACTCAGACTTATCAAACAAAGTAACATCAGCCTCTAGTCCATCAAAGTCCGAAGCTATGTCCTCCGCCCAAGCGCCCGAATACATTAACGAGGGTGTCGTATAGTCGATCAGGCTGTTAGACCGGCTCACCACCTGCTATGGTTTCTGCCAGTAGAGCATGGAATATACGGCTTCCTTCATCGAGCTCGATAAGACTGATCAGGCCCTTGGCCGCTACGTGGTTGTGTGCCCTGCTCTTCACTCTCGTTCTTCCCTCCCAGATATTGTCACCATCGCGCGGTCTTGCTTATGTATCACTGGACACCGCAAGGTGATGGTGGCGACTAATCTTGTCCAAAACCGTTCGTGGAGTCGCCGGGGCGGACACAGAGTAAATTCAGGCCCTCCACCTCAGACACTTGAAGCACCAGCGTCTCTCTCGGCTTGGACGTGTCGCTAGGCTCCAGCATCCCTCCTGGCTTAGACGCGTCTCCACGTTGGAGCGTCCCTCCCGCGGCAGGTAATGTCAGGAGCGTCGGCGTCGCCCCTTCACGGTGCGACGCCTGCCTTGTCTTCACCGTCGTTGCGTCCAACTTGTTCGCTTTCGTGTGTAGTTGCGAAACGTCACGCGGGCAGTAGATGCCCGTAGCATTCCAGGAAAAACCGGCGGCGCCCGTGCAAAGCCGTTCGCAGAACTCCCCAAACTTCCCGCCGCAGACCGCCCCCCCGTTGTCATACCTCGCGACATCAACGTTGGGCGGTGAAAGTACACCAGCTGAAACATATGCAGCGTCTACTTCATCCCCGCTCGGAGTATTACTGCTGGGGGTTGTCATGGGGGGCGTCTGGACGGAATCGCAACTAAAGTTCACGTAATTCATAGGAGGGTTGGGGGTCATATCTGCAGGTATGGGGGTTACACTAGAGGGCGCTACACATCATCAGTCGTCATCAGGCCGAACTCTGCAACATAAACCACAATAAGTCGACCCATCTCCTTCGAACCGGAGCCTGCCATCATACAGCGAACTGCAGATGCCACTCTTCTCAAAGCCCTACACCACACATGTGCGCGGATAATGAACTTCACGATAGATACGGCACAATAGATCCGGCACGAAAGCTACATCTAACAGCTTAACAGACAAGTTCCCTGGGAACATAACCGTGAGTATGCCGTATCCCACGATATAGGTTCTACGACTGTCGCCTACCCTAACCTTGTCATTCGTTGGCCAGATGTCTTCCGTCTTGTCAGCAGATGCAATTATGTGATACGTTGCACCGCTATCTGCAACCCACGTACATGCTGTCCTCTCGCTGGGCTCCTACTTATACGAACCAATTCCCATCTCCAGCAGTACACTCGCCAGGCAGCATACATTGTCTCCAGCATTGTTCTGCTCATGAGTGCCTGTGCCCTCTCCGCCCGCTGGCGCGGGGGGAACGTAGGCAGTGGATTCTCGCCAACGACGCCCAGGCTCTAAACAGGCAATACATTTTCATCTTACTAAGACGAACGCTAATTTGGGGGAGTAACTGCTGTTACTACCGTGGCCGATGTTGCTGCTGTTACTGCTGGTTGTTCTTGTTCTTGTTGTTACTGCTGCTGCTGTCGTTACTGCTGTTTCTGTTGCTACTACTGCTGTTGTTACATGGGTTTCGGCTGTTTCAGTTCCACCCGCTGCCACCGCTACTAACCTGCCCCCCGACAAAGCGCCTGACCCACGTTGCCACCTGTTAGCTAGAGCAAATCTCAGGTGCCTCTGGCAAACGATTCTTTCGATTTCTGCTCGACTGAGTTCATCGCGGTACGACTGTTTTGTTCCCTTCATAGCCAGTCGTATGTACTCTTACCAGTTTACGGTTCACTTCGCCTACTGAATTGTTTACACCAAGTGAAGACATAATATCGAGTATTTTGTCTACGTGACTGAAGAACGTCATGGGCCCTTTACTATTCCCCATATCTACCGCATCAAAGACACCCCAACATTTGACCAGTGTAGCAATGGATCTCAGCTGCAACCAATCAGGAAGCATTTTCCAAGCGCTGCTTGAGTATTGCGTGGCAAATATCCGGTCCAACACGTCAGTGCCAGTCATGCTTTTGGTCAGACATATCTATGCGATCCGTGCCTTCTTGGTGTGTTAAACGGTCAACCCTTGAAGCATGAAATACCGCGAGTCTTTAGCCGCGCCCCCTACAGATACATCTATGTCGGCAAGATAGAAAACCAAGAACACCCTCATCGAAAAACTGTTTTAAAGCGGTTGCTCCAAACTGGAACGCCTCCCGGTTTGCCGCTGAATTTGGGAACAATTTGTTTGATGCTGCTATTTTCCCGCGGCCCTACATTAACACCTGAGTAATCTACGAACTGCTTTCTACTCTCATCTACTCTAACCAGATCACAGCGGGCCGACGACAAACCCACATCGGTACGGACTCCACCGTGATATTCTTGTTCTTCCATGCCAGAATTGGACTTGCCCTCTTCTCCGGCGGCATTTCCGGCCAACCGCTCTTCCTGGAAGAGCTGGTCTTGGCTGCTGATTGGAGATATCATCATCTCCACCAGGTATTCGTGTGCAGAAACTTCTTGTCGGTCATCTGCACTACTAGTACCGGACATAGCCACCTGTTCTATCGTCTCGTTAACGTGTGAGAAATAACGGGTTATCAGAAGAATAACTGCGCTCCCTGCAGCCCAGTCTCAGGCTGTGAGATCACTGCAGCAAACATGAAGGAAGTGATGTACTGATGTATGTATTCACTTGTCCCGGAGTTGGTAAACAGGGGCAAGGAAAAGAAGAAAGATGGAGGAATGTGGAGTGGGTTTGCGTGCGTAGCCAGCAAGCCCAACTCACCCTTGCACTACAACCACATTCATCCCTGTTGGACCACAATACCAAATCAAGAGCTTTACTCGGGTGGTCCTAGGAACAACGCAAAGGGACCCACATAATATCCCGCGAATCATTCGTATACTCGAGTGTTCCGCAATACCCCTTGATATAATCCGACGCAGCAATCGTTCCTAAATAGCATGTTCGTTGGGACATAAGCAATACCGAACAAAGTCCCAAGGAAATCCCGTGGAAGTCTCAATGGATCACTCACGGAAGCACGCCGGAAGTTCTATGGGAACCCGGAAGTCCCACGGAAGTTATGCGGAAACCAGATGGAAGACCCATGAACGTCCTACTCAAACACCACTGACGTCCTACGGAGACTCCGAACTCCCCCGTAAGTTCCGTGAAAGCCACGTGGGATGCATCAACGTCCGGTTGGCGTCCTATGAAAGTCTTTCGAGAATATTCAAATTCCATTCGGTAATTCTATGGCTCGTCGTGAGGGCTCCTCTAGAAGTCTGGTGGGACTTCCGTGGGACTTAACAACGTAAACTCACCCAGAATACGACGAAATAATGTGCGTCCCTGCCGATGGTGTACTCCATGTTGTGTGTCCAACGATGTACATCATATTGTTAACATACTGTTGTATTTCTATTTGATTTCAGAATTATCATATTGAACATTCGCGCGCGATCGCTTCAAGTTAGCGATCGTTTGAGTGCAGTGTAAGAACACTCGCATGGGACTCCCATACAACGCCCCTGCAAGCTCGCACAGACTCGCAAGGCGGTTGCATGGGAACGCCTTCAAGCCTGCATGTACTTGAACGGTGTTGCCTGAACTTGCATGTTAGTTGCATTAAAGTGCCTGGAACTTTGCATATACCAGCATGAAACTACAGTAAATGAAAGCTTGCATTGCATTCAAAAACCAAAACTACAGGTACGCGATCGGCGTAGACGTGCCTCCTGGGAGAGTATAGAATCAGACGCGACTTCCACGATTTGTTTTCCGGATAATTTGTGTAGTGTATACGGTACTACAATACTTACTGCTGCAGTAAAGTACGAGGCATGCAATCATGTCGCGGTGTTGGTACGTGTACACCAGTTATGGTGCGATATGTATTACACGGTATTTTTCGCCGATGTATTTTCCGGCAGGAGAAGTAGGATACGGCTCTTGCACACGCATTCGCCAGGGGCGACCAATACAATCTGAAAGATCTAGTACATTAGTTGTGGATAGGATCTATACCACACAGCTTTTACACACATGTCTTCCAATGTGGGATCTGTAGACACGGCTGTTGCACGCCCATTCGTCTGCTGGGGTCTGTGTGATCTACAGGATCTAGACCACCAAGTTTTCCGTGACCTGTAGGACCTGCTGCGTTGTCCGTTGCCTAGCATATGTCTGTCCGAAAGGGACGCGTACGGTCAATCTCTTGCAAACATGTCAGCCAGGTGCGATCTGTGCGATGTACAGTACGTTTGGGCACAACAACAGCCACTATGACATCTGGACAGTTAAATCGTGACCTGTCTGACATGTTAAACGTTTATAGAAGCACATCACATGATAAATATGATAGCTGGTACGTACCGTACATTATATTATATACCTGGTATGTACATCAACGGTGTGATAACCAAACGCCACGTAGTCGTACGAGTAGTTAGGTCACGTGCGCCGCCCGAGTAGTAAGACCGAGCTACATACACCCCCTGAGTTCCACTGATGTCACATTTTGTCCCGCTCATTGTGGGGTATATATAGTCTTCGTGCCCATAACTCCTAATGTCCCGTCCTGTTGACCGTGGTACTGTCACATATGGCAGTCACTGAACTATATATTTATGACTTCATACATGGTGCAGCACCCGCGATGGAAGTATCACACGAAGCTGACAAATAAATGTGGGTCCCGACGAAATCCTCGATCTCACGGCTGAGATGCATTCTAGTTTTCTACGCCAGGTGTTATACGAAGCATACGAACATGAAACACGGCGAGGTATCTCTGTA
>JAYJME010000644.1:0-20846 GCA_036873775.1 Costaria costata | reverse complement strand
GGGAGCATAGAGGGATAAGAGAGAACGCAAGCAGACGTCAACCAGACGTTCGTTGACATCCCACGACTAGAGAAGACGAGCAACAATGACGTGGACGAGCCTTCGTATTGTTGTGGGTGCTGGGGTGCTTGGGCGTGAAAATATGTTGTTCGTTTTTTTTTGCTACCCTCCTCCTCGTCGTTGCTGTGAACCGCAACACAGAACAAGAAAAGCGCAGCAAGCACACGCCAACCAGACGTTCGTTGACGTTGACATCCATCCGTCCCACGAAGAGGAAAGACGAACGACAACAAACGATGACGACGTGGACGAGCTCTCGTGTACTACTGTCGAGCTCTCGTACTAAATTCCGGTGGTGGTGTTGTGGGTGCTGGTAGCCCGGTGTAGAAAAAGTTGCAGGCAGACGTTTGTTGACGTTGATATTCCACGAAAAGGGAAGACGAACGGCAAAGCGATGACGACATGGACGAGCGAGCTCCCGTACCACTGCTGCTGTTGTTGTGGGTGCTGGGAGCTCGGTGTAAAAAACAAAAAGGGTTACGGTTGCATGGCCACTCTCTCTCTCGCCGTCGTTGTTGTCAACCGTAACAAGGAGAAAATATCAAAAATCATAAAAAAAAAAATCATGGTGTTCCAAAATGTTACAAAGTATAAATGTCAAGGTTCATCAGGACTTGCAGAAGAAAAAAAAAGTTAAAATCATCGTGGAGAAACAAAATGTAAACTATAATACTTGGTAATTACTAAGTAGTCACCCCCCACCCCCCCCCCCCCCCTGCCCTCACTCATCAATAAATAAGTTAATTAATTACCCCGCTATGCGTTTACGAGTAGGGTTGCTCCAAGTACGTATATACCAGGTATCGGATACAATATGATATCGTGAGAAAAAACGTGTGTGTATGTTTTTTTTTTAATTTTGAACTATGTAAATATTTTTTTAATATTTTTAAAAATGATATATTTGAGGTTGAAGACAATGAGTGCATGATACCACAGCTATACGAAGTCTAGCCTATACACCGTACCAGGTATAACATACTATATCACCCAGGATAACACCCCCCCTCGTATTATACAAATTTCGGAGCTGAATTTCTCGACAACGATGCGTCTAGACTATTTTATATGGAATAGATGTCGACCGGATATTTCCGAAGCCACCATTTTTGCTGTGTGTGCCCCCGCCCCCCCCCTGTTGAGCTTCTTTTACAATATGTTAGCGCGGATCTTCTTGTGGGTAGGCCGTTCACATATACGGGCCAGGAAGCAAGCCCCTGCTGGTGGGATCAAGGATCAAGGAAGGGGGGTAGACCCAACCCAACCCGTAACCCTTTCACTACCCCCAAAAAAATATCCCACGCTATTTCCAAGTAGTTTTGTCCCCAAAAACCGTTTCCGGCTCTAGAGGGGTTGTAACCCTTTCACCACCGGAAAAAGGATCCCACACTATTTGCAAGTAGTTTTGTCCCCAAAAACCGTTTCCGGCTCTGAAGGGGTTATAACCCTTTTACCACCGGAAAAAGGATCCCACACTATTTCCAAGCATTTTTGTCCCCAAAAACCGTTTCCGGCTCTGAAGGGGTTCACCCTTTTACCACCGGAAAAATGATCCCCAACATTATTTCCAAGTAGTTTGTCCCCAAAAACCGTTGCCGGCTCTAAAGAGGTTAAGGAGCCCTGTCGTTCAGAACATAGTTTAGCCAAAAAGTGCTCGCACCCACATCTATCTATCGTATAGCACGCATCAGTATTCGGGGTTGGAGGCCCCCTATATGTGTACCAGCCGTCCCTGATCAGAGTTGGTACTATTCCTCCCTTTATTATGTACCTGGTATATATAATACGGGGGACTAGACCATAGTTAATAGGACCTACTGCAGACACAATAGGACCTACTGTAGACACCAAAACCTATATACTTCCCTGTTTTTGCTGACAAGTATGGTCCATAGTTAATAGGACCTACTGTAGACACAATAGAACCTACTGTAGACACCAAAACCTGTATCCTACTGTAGACACAATAGAACCTACTGTAGACACCAAAACCTGTATAGATTTCCCTATTTTTGCTAACAATATTATATAGATTTCCCTATTTTTGCTAACAATATTACTGGTCCTATTTACTATGGTCCCCCGTAAAGGTCAATGGTGGGCAAAAAACGCTTGCCCATAAAATATTGGAAGTTGAGGTCCCATATGTACCGTTTTACCTTGTCTCGGGATCACTTAAATGGGCCACCTATTGCTATACTACTATACTACCGGTCGGTAAATGTATACTATATACTATGTCGTACAGCAACTCTATACAGTACTCTGTCATACCCGGGTACCAAAGCTGGTTGTTGTGCTGCTCCCATGCTCGGGTGTTTGCGCGGGTAGATACAATTCGCAGGGGGCCCTTGGTTACTCTCCTCCTATTAATAGAATAGCTTTCTTGTTTGTTCGTGCTTTTGCCCTCCTCCTCCGACACATGTATGGGGCGTTCTCCCGACATTCCGACATTTCTTCCTGCAATGTTCTTATTTTTTCTGGCGGACGGCGGCACCGCACCGCACCACCGCACCGCACCGCACCTATGGTATGTATGTATAATATGTATGTATGGGCTACCAGGTAGTATGACTTTTTCTTGAGCACGAAGAAGCACCTCCGCCGTAACCTTCTTTCTGCGGCCTGTCAGAACAAACACAAACAAACACAAACACCCCGACATCGCACTTAAATAGTAGCAAATTCTGAATGCTCATGGCATGTTGTATGTACCATGTGAGCACGATTTCACCGCACTGCCGCTGCATGCAGATCGTCCCCTGTGGTTCAGTGTTTACCCTCGAAGACTCTGGAATTGGTAGTCACGGGTTCAAGGCTCGGCGCAAGCACCTGGGCTTTTTTCTCGAAAGACGCCAATTATTGCCGAGAGCGCTTAATAGTGTGGGTAAGCAGAATTCGACGCGAGTCGACGAGGGAAGAAAGTGCTCAACTCTTCTCGCGATAAAAAATCAAGACACGTACCGTAGTGGGGAGGGGGGAGAAGAGATTGCTTAGTGACCCCGGATCTGACTTACTAGGGAGGGAGAAGGAGAAAGACGAGTGAAAATGACAAACGGGAAGATCAAAAAAAAAATTAACCCTCTTGGGCCTTGAGAGGGAAAAGTGACACGCAAAACGACGAACACAGCAGCAGTCACTTGGTAGGAGTGTAGGAGTTACCCATTGTCATGCATACACCGACCGGGCCTCTCAGCTCAAGAGTATTGCATGCATGTATCATATCTCATACCACATCATGAGAGATTGACCTGTTATCTGTTACTGGTACCTTTTTCCTGTGGGTATTATGAGGTCTCCTCGGCTTATGTTGCGACTCGTATCGCGTACCATAGGCAATAGGTATATATATATATCTGATACGTACGTACGCTATTTCACTTTTAGTTTTGTCTCGAGGTATACGATTATTTTCAGTTAAGATGTGTACCTGGTATCTATTATTATGTATTTTCCACCGGAGGTACATACGGTAGTCTTAGTCTTCCACCCCACCCAGCATTATTGGAGTCTATCCTGTGACCACGGACTTGATTTTAGTGACGAGTTAATGTGAGAACAACAGCAACAACCTGGTTCAGTTGCTGTAGTAAAGTAGTAGTGACGACAAAAAAAGTGAATACTGTACGCGACAGCAGTTAAGAAACTCCTATTTTGGCTAAGGCTCGCGGCTTATTGTGATCTCGACGTTGAGCGTAGGCTCTTAAATACTATTGAATAGGATTTAGAGTAGCGTTCCTCGCTGAGCACAAATGCTTAGCTGTAAATTCTTATTTTTCAAAAAAACTTAGCCCGAAATTCTTAACTACCAAATTCTTAACACATGTCGCGTACGCAGCATCGGCCATCGCTCAGTTGGGGGAAGACATACGATAGTATTAATAGTAGCATTTATAACCCCGACTACAGCCTAGGCCCACGAATAAGAAATAACCAAATAAGAACGTAAGGCTTACCACTCTGTCCGGAAATGTAAGCACCGTTTGGTATTCAATGCGAATACCAAACGGTTCTTATATATCCGGACATAGTGGTGCTTGTTGGGGGGACGCTAAGAAACGTTGACTAATGAAATTGTGCTCAGCGGCGAGCGCTACACTAAATCCTATATAGCAGCCTACGCTCGAGGATGCTCAAGGATGTTGTCACGATAGGGTTTCAAGTCTTGCTCAGATCAGGCGTTTCTTGTTGACGGGCCCAAACTCTGCATGATACAACAATGCAAGGTACATATATGACACGGGTACCACTCTGTCCGGACAGAGTGGCTGTAAGCATAATACTGCTTGCACTGCTTCTCCGAGTTTATTCGGTACACCCACGTTGTTGGTCCCCGTTTTCGTTCACCAACGAATTAAAATATACCGATTTTAGTGCTGCTCGTTTGCTGTGGCCGTTTGGTGGAAACCCTCGATTTTTTTTGGGGTATACAGCATATCAGGTCGCGTGGGATCAGTGTGCCAAGTGGGCCCTGTGGGCGCTGGCCAATTCTGTACACCACTCTGTCCAGAAATACAAGGAACGTTTTATCTTCATTTTAGTTCAATAAGGTGCTTATGTTCATGGACATAGTGGTTTGGTATACGTGCTACGATAGGGGTAGCAAATTTTGGCCAAAATGTCACTGGGAAGGAACTGACGGGGCTCCTCGACTGAGAAACTACCTAAAATGTCACTGGGAAGTCCAGTTTTTAGAGCTGTGAGTTGGATGACTAAAAGTCGCCAGCTAGTTATTAGCTGGCTAGGTATTATAGTTAGTTGCAGCGGTGCCAACTATCCGACTTTTTGGGTTTCCTTGTTTATGGAAGGCTTCTTTGCTATGGGGCGAGCATTTCCCCGTGGGACCACTCGCTCAGGGCGGGAGAGACTATATAACTATATAGTAGAGATTATTCGTCGGGTTAAGCGTACGACTTGTATGATATCATATCAGAGTCACATTATGGATGGTGTGTAGAGCTCCTTAACCCTTTCACTACCGCAACAAAGTATCCCACACTATTTCCAAGTATTTTTGTCCCTAAAAACTAGCTAAAAACCGTTTCCGGCTCTAAAGGGGTTAAGTGGGGAGCCTCAGAACAAAATCAGGTGCACCTCTACCGTAGCATGCGTCCAAGGTCAATTCGGACGGCTCAGGTCCGGGTGGGATCAGGGGTGCCAAGCGGGCGCAACGTGGTTATTAGGGCCGTTATTATCCGAGAGATTTTTTTCCAGAAATTCCAGAATTTCCAGGTGCTATTTTTTTTTGCGCAAATATTTTGACCAACTTCCCCTGATTTTTCATTTTTTTTTTTTTTTTTCAAAATATTGTGAAATTATAACTTTCCTGATATTTTTCCCCCTGAAGTTTTTTTTCACAAATTGTAACAGAACGCCTCCGTCCGTATCTTGATAAAATAAAATTTGGAAATTCTGGGAAAAAAGCTCTCCGGTAATCACGGTCCTTAATCATTGGTGCACGTAAACAGGGACCAACGTAGGTGCCCCGAACATATTGCACTTCTCGCTGACGCTACGTATCATACACCTGGTACCTGGTATATCAACAGGCGGTTGGCAAGGGCAACCCCCCCCCCAGCATCTTGGTTGTTTGCTCTGGGCCCCAGTGTCCCAGCACTCGCAGCGACACGAAAGTATACAAACCGAGCACTGATCAGCAGCAATGCCCAACATGTTAATATCTGTGGCTAATATGAGAATACGCGTCACCAGTCTCAAGCGCTGCCGCTCAGTCTCCAAGTTAGGACGGCGAAGATAATTACAACAACATATATACACACGGTAGTTTAGGTCATACCAGCAGGTCAGGTTATAGGTCATAGTAATAGTGACAACCGCACCATCCGCCAGGCAGATGGACTGATACCCTTAAATGATGCCGGTATCATCGCACACAGCAGCAGTCGGATCGTCGCGAGAACAAACCATAAACCGTCCGATCGTCGCGACCGGGGACAGCGGTAGGGGGCGGAATTTAAGTTACAGCAGTAGCAGTGGTAATCATATAATACCCTCGGCACTCCCCATAGACGAGGGACGAGGCGGCAGGCGACACAACATGACAGAGTATATAGCAGCACTGTTTACGCGTATTGCTTACAATCATATCGTAGCGCCAAGCTGCGCCGAGGGATAATGCTGTCGTATACGATGGCAGGGCATTGCATTGTCGCATCTTCTTGCTGCATTACGTAGTGCGTAAGATGTATTATATCTGTGACGTAATTTGCGACCACAGAGCTTGCATATCTGTATCATAGGATGAAGAATCAGCACGGACATAGGGATGGATGCCGACGAGTAGAAGAACGGTTTAATGTCAAGAGCACACACGCTGCCAGAGGTACCGGTACATGGTACCTAAGAGTACCAGGAACCAGGTACCAGGGTATTGCTTTAGTTACGTACGTATTATGCTGGTATAGTCGACTTTTTATAATTAAAATAGTACCAGAGGTACGAACCAATCAGACAGCAGACACTTGGCCACGCCCTGATTTGCTCTCTGCTCGCAAGAAAAAAGGAAACTGCGGAAAGAAAGAAATACGATACAAATACAAACCACGCGTACGCGTATGATATGATACGGGTAGGATATGATGCTGCTATCAATAACTGCTTGACCTGGTACCCTCGTACTCGTAGATCGTAGCAGTAACGGCTTCCTCGAACAACCCGGAGCTATCTAAGGCACTCGAGGCGCCAGCGGCTTGTCTCCGAGAACATTCAGAGGTGGTATAGGCGACGGCAGTGCCATAGGGGTCACGGGGCTCAACAATTACTCGTGACTCTGCGGGCTCTAGAGCTGAGCTGCGCGAGGCAACTGCTTGGTGTCGCTGAGTGTCTACGGCCTCGATGATGAGTGCGCGAGACCACCGGAATATGCGGTAAAATCTCAGCGACAACAAAATAACGCGGAAAAAAAAGTATGCTGTCGAACGCGGCCCATGCCGCCCCGTGGTGGCAGAGCGCAAGGGGTGTGTCCGTGGTAGGGAGGCTCAGGGGGAAAATTGTGCCACCGGGTTACCGAGTCAGCGCTGTATTAGGCTTGACGCGGAACACTTGGCACTGCCACGGGGTGGGAGGATAAGGTCGCTCGGAAAAGAGATCGTACCCTGAACTGAATACCATTTCTGTCCGAAAACATAAAGACTTTTATCGTTATTATGGTATTATTGTGACTTGTGACTATCACAACGGTCCTTAACTTTCCGGACAGAGTGACATCAAGCTCGTACTATCGTATTGTGCGGCGGCACCATCTCTTCCGCGCGCTGACTACTACTGCTGTGAGGCGGCACGCAAGAGGAACGTGCGGTTTTCGATAAGACTTCCCGAAGCAGCCAAAGGGACGTGGAGTCACAGGAACCCCCCAGCGTGCCGATGCGGACGCAATCGGCGCTGGTAACGGGCGCCAAGATATCTCACGCGACTCACAAGAAAATTAGCGCGAACAGCAGTACTGTCGCGCTTCCGGGCAGACGTTTGACCCAGAAAAGTGAAGTTGCTCAGTTGCTGTAGCGTTGAAGTCCGGCCCCAAGTTCGCCCAAAGCCCGTCTCAACCGACCCAAGCAAGTAAACGAAGCTCCTTGCCACCCCAGCTACGAGTAGGTTTATGGGTCCGCTATCTCTGACAGGGATCACGGGAGCACTGCAGCCGCCAGGTGGAGGCTAGCTGCTGCTTGAACTGCCTCTGCTGGGCTCTCTCACGAAATTCAACCAAAGGTGCAAACTACCCGTCCCTAGAGGATGAGGCCTTCTATACCACTTGAACTCCGTGCCATTGTCTAATGCCACCGCGTCGCTCTTTCCCTGGACACTCATCTCTGCCTTTCTGTGCGGTTTGCGTTGAGCTTGGACACTTTTGGTAGCAAACGGCTATCATGGATACTGCGCCTCCTGGCCTACGGGATACAATCGATGGTGCAACAGCAGCGGAGCTCCGGGGCGTGCTGCTGGCGCTCGAAGGTCGCGTGGTTGATGTTGGTGAGCACGTAAGCACGAGTTTCTACTGCAAGAATTGAGTGCAAGTGCATGGCGTACAGGGGGTCTGCCACGACGAGGTGCCGAGCGACTGCTTGGCGTAATGCTTGCTCGTGCTTTCTCACCTGCAACCGCCACATGCTGGCGCTGGCTCTGTATGCTGCTAGGTTTGCCAACATGATGTTGTTGTGGCAGTGCGGATCGTGGTTGGCTCTACGGTATCCATGCCAACTCCACCAAGCACCAGATATTCGCACATAGTGATATGGACGAAGGGCGTGTACGAGTACTATTAATATTAATACAACAGCAGCAGTTGTAGTACCGCACCCACTAAACACTTGGAATTGGAGTTGGATCATTTATGTAGCGCTACATGAAAGGGCAGCAGGCCAACAACAACAGCGGGTTGGTCTGCGCTTTTCTCTGTTGTGTCGTTCTGGCTGCCTCCTCCTCACGCGTGGCAGCAATCCTCACCGATATGCCTCCCGCCTCTCCTTTTCTCGCCGGCCGTTTTGCCCATGAAACAGGCCGTCCTGACCTCGAAACTCGAAAACTTAAAGTTTGCACACCCATCGGACAGATGACTATCTACAGTAGAATTGATCTATTTGATCTACTGTAGATCTTAACCTGCCGCTATGACCTAAACCCCAGTACGTCTTACAATCTGGTCGCAGGGATCTTGGAGGGCAAATTTTGAATTTTACTCGCTCTTATTGGCCGAGGACTAGTTTGCATACGTTTTTTTTTAGATTTATTTATTGAGGTCAACGCGACGCAGCCGCGTTCCAATTAGAGTTTGGCCCGTTTTTGGTGCGGGTTTGGGTCAGGGTTCGGGTTCGGGTTAGGGTTGAGCCTACGCCCCTACCTTAATCCCACCAGCAGGGGCTGCTTCCTATCCCGTCTGATCTCGTTTGTGGTGAACAGCCTACCCCCCTAAAGATCCCTGCGACCACATTGTAACAGTAGAAGAGATGTATTGATTGTGAATCTTCATGGGGTAGCTATTTACGCACTCTGGTTGGCTGAGGGGTGTTTTATAAGCGGCCCAATCAACCTAGAGTTTTTCCAATCCACAGCATGCCAATCCGGCCAAATCAACCTAGAGTCTTTCCAAGCACAGCATCCACGCCGGCCGAGTCAACCTAGACCCTTCACAAGCCACAGCATCCTAGCACAGGGTTCTGGTTGGGGTTCGGGTTCGGGTTCGGGTGGGGCGGTCGGCTTTAGGCGCCACGGCCAAAACCCCCATAAAGATTCACAATCGATACGTATCTAGGCCTCCATTGTAAGGCAAGCTCCTACGTAGCCCTACACCTTAATCGGACAGATCATGATCTAGGTCATCTAGATCCTAATCTGCCGCTATGAGATTATGTACGTATAGGACCTGTATAGTACAGATCCGACACAGCAAACATGTGCTACAGTAGATTCTGCAACTTGTATGGCTCCCACCCGGCAACATGAGCTAGATCATACAGATCAGGAATATATATATATATATTATCTGCCTTGAACGATCTAGATCATGATCTAGATCATGAATTAGGGATCGGTGATCTGTGAGATGTGTGAAACCTTGTTGCCTTTTCTTGCGGACGAGCGGCTGAAAAACCCAGTGACAGCAGTTGACTTTACGTACCTGTGGTACGAGTATGGTATACAAGGTACACGGGCGGCTGGTGTTCTCATGTTCTGATGCTGTTATATAGAAGAAGCAATAACAGCAGATAAATAGCGTCAACTCTAACTGAAAGTTTAACCCATTCCAACAGCACCCACGCTTCGGGGCAAGCTGCTTGAAAATTGGCATGGCCTCATTTTTGCAGTGGGTTAAGGGGTTAAGGTTGTTTTTTTGGCCGCTCGTCCGCAGTAAAAGTCGTTTTACAGTTTTAAGTGGTCTCTGTGAGAGTATGTGGTACTCGTTCAGCAGTATATACGACGCCTGCAAACTGCACACCCAACCTGACTGCCTGCCTACCTATACACTTACCTTATCTCTGCTCTGCTGTCGCCCTTCCTCGGCCCCCCCTCTTTTTTCTCACTTGACCCTTGCACCTTGCACCCACCTGTCCTATTGCCGGGGGCCATAGTAAAGAACCAAGACTGGCCCAAAAAATAATATACAGTAGATAGCCCCTTTTCAGCCACCCTAGTGCGTTTGGGATTGGAGGTCCCTTATATACATGTTTCCCTTATCTCGGGGTCCCTTAAAAGGGTCCACCTACTGTATCCCCATGTTTTTACACACCATATTAGGTTATCATTACTATAATATGATATGTTCCCCCATGGTAGCACTAAACGCGGCTGGCTTATTAATATTCCCACACGCCGATCAAATCACACGCATCGAGACAGGCGTCGTACAAGACTCTCTAGCACGGCTGCGGCGTGCGTCGGCGCCCCTGCCGCCACCCTCCGACGGCGACACTGCCAGCGTCTCCGGCACGCCCTCTCCCTCAGCCCCGGCCCCAGCAAAGCGCGCGCGCCGTGGGACGGCCGAAACGACCGGCCAGCCTCACGCCGGGAACACTGCCTCAGCAGTCGATAACGACGCGCAGCAGATAGGGCACAAGCACAAGCACAAGTACGGGCACACTGAAGTGTTGCCCACTGAAAACGGCGCGCTTGCTACTCATAGGGCAGCCGTGCCCAGCGGCTGTGACGGTGGCGGTGGTGGTGACGGCGGTGGTGGAAGTGCTGCCGCCTCGGCGGGCGCGGCCGCAGCAGAGACGAGTGGTGGGGTGTCTGCAGCGACGGCTTCGAGGTTAGTCGCTGGAGTACATTCCGTTGGGTCAGACGGTACTGGAGTACCTTCGGTGTTGGATGCTGCTGGGGTAACTTCGGTGTTAGATGCTGCTGATGTACCTTCGAGGTCAGGTGCTGCTGGTGTGCCTTCGGTGTCAGATGATGCTGAAGTACCGTCGGAGATAGGGTTAGATCCTGCTGGGGTACCTTCGGAGATGGGGTTAGATGCTTCTAGGGTATCTTCGGAGTTACGGGTAGGTGGAGAGGTAATTTCTGCACGAGGGCTCTCCTGGAAGGAGAAGCAGCGGCAAAAGAAGGTGGTGGCGGCGGCCGGTGTCGTGGCCGGCAAGGGCAAGAAGAAGAGGGGCCAGGAGCGCGACTTCGACCACTCGCGGTGGCGAAAGAGGACCGTGGCGTTTCAGCTCATGTACGAGGGGGAGGGTTACGCAGGTTTTTGCTCCCAGGTGTGGTGGTAGTGGTATTTGTAGTGGTGGTGTTGTTGGTGTTGGTGTTGTTGGTGTTGTTATTGGTGTTGGTGGTGGCGGCGGTGGAGAGGGCGAGGGGGGCTGCTGCCGCATGATTAGTTGCTTTCCAGCTGACTACCCGTATATAGACTGTGACGTTATGATAACTCTGACTGGTGCTGTCGTGCCTGCTTCCGGTTTATTTTTTCAGAGTTTTGTACGAGTATAATATTGTGGTATTAAGCGACTTGGCACACCAGGCGCCGCCGGATTGCTGCTGCTGTGCTGTGTTTTGTCCGGACGACAGGAAATATAGCTGGCGTAGCTTTTGGAAGCGTCCATTTGGTGCATTGCGCGAAAACTTTCACGGGCATGCTTGGTAGGGGATGTACTCTGGGGTACTCGGGTACCCCACCTGGTCATGTCGGTCATACCCAGGTACATACCCCACTACACACAACAACACACCCTTGAAAAGTTGACCGCTGCCAGGTTCGAGGCACAAAGTGCAATTGTCAACAGCTTGCGTGCGTTGCATGGTATGAGTGCTTTTTTCTTGCGCGGGCGGCTTTTATCGCCGCGAAGAACGAGACGAAGCAGAATGCGGAATGTATCATGTGTCATGCTCAAGCGAGGTTGACGGGAGAAGGGCGTATGGTAATTTAGCATCAGACTTATATTTTGCATACTAGTATTGCGGAGTAGCTCTAAACTCTACTGTTAACACAAGCAGTAGTCTACAACCCGTTTAGAAGTGCGCACACATTTTAGGGACAAACTACTTGGAGTTAGAGTGGGATCGTTTTTTAGGTGGTCAAACGATCAGTAGAGCGCTTACCATTTATTCGAGGAAATGGTTTGTCACACTGTTTACGAGACAAAGGGCTTAATGCTAACCAATGGTTGTTTGCGTCTGATTGGCTTAGGGTTAGGTTAAGGTTTAGTGCTAGTTCTATTTGTCTCCTGCACAGGGTGTGTCAAATCATTTTCTCGAATACGTGGTGAGCTACCCTCAAAACGATTTTGATTTAGGTGAGCCTACCAGGTACAGTGGGGGTCATGGTACAGAGAGGATGTCTGTGTCAGGCCTGGTTGACCGCTCATGAACCCAAATTTTCCTTCACGGGTGGGGTCAACCCTCACGGATCGGGCCGGGTCGGGTCTAGTGGGGTCAGGGTGACCCGACCCGACCCGTGAGACTTACTTCGCCGCCCGGACCCCCCCCTTGAATTATCTTCCCTTCATTTCCCTTCCGTTTTTCCGCTTTCCTGTTTTGCTTTTCGCCTTTTTCGCTATCTCGCTTTTTCGTTCATTTTCTCTTCGTGTGGTGGATGATGTCTCTTTGGTTCGTGCGGTTGGTTAGTTTTCGTTTCGTTTTGCTTTATTTATGTTTTTCTTTTTCTTCTTCTTCTTTTTTCCTGTTTGGTAGTAAGCGGGCCCCGCGGTGGCTTGCTGCCAGTCGTACAATTTATGTATCTGATATGTACGTACGCTGAGTCCTTTTATCTTATTTTTCTCAACTGAGGGGTACGATTTTCTTGAGTTACTTCGTATGCGTATTGTTCCTGTCTGTATTTGTATCTTTTCGGAGGTATTATTCTACTCCAGAGTTATTGGAAGCCTGTCCTGTGACCACGGACTTGACTTTAGGGATGAGTTAATGTGAGAACAACAACAACAACAACAACAACAACAACAACAAGTTACAAAAAACTCCTGACCGGGACCGGCTTGGCCCGACCCATGATATTTGATTAACTTCCTGACCCGACGACCCGCGGGTCGGGTGATGACCCGTGCACAGCCCTGAAATTGTATTAACCCTTTTTAACACTGCAGTGTGCAGACACCTATATCCGACTCTAATTCTTAATGATCCATCCCCAAAACGGGACTACGATCCTAATGGGATTAAACTGGAATGGGTTTTGTACTGGTAGCTTTTAGAATGCCCGAACCAACCCGTTTGACCTCTCTTAAACCAGCAGTTTTCTTAAACTGATACCAGGTAGTTCTTAAACCATTATTTATCTTAAACTGACACCAGGTAGTTATTAAACCGTGTCCTCGACTGTATTTTATACAGTATTTATACAGTACGAGTATTATAGTAGTACGTTGTAATGAACAACCGTTCTCGAAACGCCTCCGATGCCTGGCCTACAGAGCGAGGGGAACGAGGATACGATCGAAAAACGCCTCTTCCATGCCCTCACCACGACCAAGCTTGTCGAGCGAATCGCGACGGGAGATAATTACTCCCGCTGCGGCAGGACGGACCGGGGAGTTAGCGCGCTTGGGAACGTGAGTGGTCCGAAGGTTTTCGGTTGACTGCATGCTATCAAAAAGTTATTTCGAGAATATAGTAGTAGTAGTAGTACAGTAGTAGTAGTAGTAGTAGTAGTAGTAGTAGTAGTAGTAGTAGTAGTAGTAGTAGTAGTAGTAGTATTTTTAAATAGTTTATAATTGACGTTGTAAATGCACGTACGTACGTACTCGCACAAAGTGAAAATTGAAAATAAGCACAGCAGCGTTACCTGGTACTCTCGTACGTACGCCCGTAAGGTGGTGAGTGGGCAGTGATTCAGGGACGAACATGTAAAATGTAGTCTACAGTAGTCTACCAGGTATGATTTGATATCAATATACTGCTGCTGTAGCATGTGTATCTTTGCCGTGCGCGTGCACTATGATACATCCTGCGGCTGTGATCTCAAACTTGCAGAAGTACTGTACTGTAACTGCGAAAGAAAGTGACGCTACTCGTACGGCACCACCGACCCTGTCTGTGCCGAGGCACGACTCTCTCTCTCTCACCATCTCCATGATTGACGACATGGCGATCTCCACAGCCTCATGGTGTCCCGAGATGTTGTCTCTCCGCACGATGCGGAAGCCTAGATCGTGAGCCTCGACCACGACTTGCGCGGTTATCGCTGGGACTATCACCGAGAGCGCAAGGGCTATGGCTTTCATGAGTCTCGCGTATAAGCTATACCGGTACGCTGCTTGCTGTGCTACGTGTACCTCGACCGCGCGTCACCGGGTCGCCGAGTGCATCAGATAGAAAGCTATGGCGCTACGACAACAGTGCCGCGTTGATCAACAACTCGTGAGGATGCTCAGTGCCCAGGGATCTTATCTGTATAACGGTTTCGGATACCTGGTACGTTGTATGATACCATACTACTATTAATACCAGAAAAATTAGGCTGTTGACCAGTTGATCTGCTGGTCGAGGATACCTCCTGATGGAGGGTACGGAGTACGTTACTTTCTTGCGTGGAAAAAATAAATTTCGAATTTGAAAATTTAAACTTTCCAATCGGAATTTGCTTGCTTCCGTACGGGACACAGCTATCGAACGAGCCGCCTTCTTTCCAGGTACCGCCGTATCATGCAAATTAAAAATGTACTCGTGGGATCACACCTAAACGTAAATCCCAACCCCACACCTGTTCCCACACTCGTGAGGAACTTTTTGATTTTTGTTCGAGTACGAGTATGCAATATCCGGCAAAACAAATATTTTTGAAAAAAAGCTCGTCTTTTCTCACGAAAAGGATCGCTCTTTCTTACGTACGTACGTACATAAAAGTACCAAAAATATCCATTCATACTTTTCTGTACGTTTTATCGTGTGGAAGTGTCGTGGTATCCCCCGTATATCTTAACAGAACAAAAGGCTACTGGCTACTGGGGCGAGCGGCTGAATGACCTGCTTCAGTTTTATCATATTCGTATGTACTACTCGTAGCCAGCAGCCAGCTGTACGTAGCTGACTTTTGACTTTTTACCCTGGCGACTGATGAGCGCTCGCTTGGTATGATCTACCTGGTACTACTGTATAGTATGACCCACACACTATAAAAAGTAGATGTTTACACGCCAATCGGAGTGACACACGCAAGCCTGTGCAAAGATGGGGTCTGACGATATCCTCGATCTCACAACTGAGGTGTACCAGGTATTTCTATAGAAAGCCCGCAAAGTCGTACTGCTGTAGTGCATACCAGTACCAGGTACGCTCTGAACCGGGGTCGCAAAAGGTATATATAGGCATTGCCGCCCCCCCCACCTTATTTTTTAATTTTATGAAAAATTGAAAAACGTCTTATTTTTAACTATATACTTAGTACGTACGAAGTACCAGGTATCAATACGTAGTACTTTGAAGTATATACTGGTACTCTGTACTGTATTGCAGTGTGCAGTAGTACCTGATATGTACCAGTACTATTTGGTACCTGGTGCGAAGGACGTGATATTTGAATCGCCTCTTCTTGTTCATTTAGTCCACGAAGTCGCAGTACTTCGTATATACGTTCTTTGAACCGGGCGTATTGGTTGATATCACTCCCAACGCTAATCCACTTAAATTGTGTGCGCTGTATGCGCCGAAATATGCAACTTCTGGCAGGTGTGCATCCGGCATGCTCCTCTTCCTATCCACCACATTTGGCACGTGACGGGTTTTAACAAAAAAAGTTCCCTCCCATCGAGAAGAGAGTACTCACGACCAAAACCGATCAAAATATTCAGGAGGTAGCGCCGGTCCTCCTAGATAACCGGGGCGACCACTGCACATACCAAATATCAAAAGTGCACTCTGCAGTGCTGTCTTGACTGGCGACTGAATGGGAGCACCAGGCTATCTATGGTGACTGATACTTACAACTATACTACCAAGAGAGAAGGGGTATATGCCTCGGGCATCTATTTGTTTTTTTTACATTACGCGAGCACAAGAGACTAGCGGGGCAGCGTTGTACGACCCTGGGCGGTCACTGAGATCCCCACTCCAACGGAACCCGAGGCAACATCGAGATATTAGGAGAGAGTGGCCTTACCCTCTCTATGAAGAACAGCATATTCCTTATTATACAAGCCCAAAAATCGGTGCGCTTCGCGCGCCCAAAAAAATCTTCTTGTTGGGCTGCGCCAAGCGAAGCTCGTACATGCTGATCCATGTTGGATGTACAACTGCTCCATGATTGACAACAGGTAGGTGTAGAGTATTTTATGACGGTTAATGGTCTTGCTGAACTTCTTGCACCTATTGGATATGGTCCGCTGGCTTCATGAACCCCAATCTACGATGGTGTACCCGGAGTTCGGGTTTCCACGGCGTGTGGGCGGTATCGACCCGGGGAATCTCCATTTTCGTCCCCGGATTGTCGGAGTTGTAAGGGTATGGAAGGATTTCTGATATGGTGATGGGAATCTATCCTTCTCGGGTGGCGACTGGTGCTACGATAGGGGGGGTACATTTAAGCCTTTGTTTTTCAGCCGATCAGAGCCACTCGGAAAAGTGACTTCCCTATTTGTTGCCAGTATCAGGCTTTCATGCTTTTTTGGTTTCGCGATATGCACCAACTTGGCATTGGTTGTTACGCTGAGCAGAAAAATAACAAAATTACCGATTATGAGAAAAGGTATTGGGTCACTCGCCGGAGTGGCCCAAATGCGGTAGTGAAAATGGGGGTACCCCCCCTATCGTAGCACCAGTCTGGCGCTGGCTTTATATGCGAGCCCCAGCCGATCAGTGATCAGCTAGTGGGGCTGGGGTTTCCGCACCGTGCGGGGCGGTGTCGGCCCGGGGGTATCGGTTTACGTCCCCGGTTTGTTGGACTTGTAGTTGTATGGAAGGATTAGGGACCTGGAGATTGGCCTCTATCCTCCCGGGGTCGTGCTGGCTCTACGATATCCACAATCAACGAGCAGCCGATGGGGTTGGGGTCTCCGCACCGTGCAGGGCGGTGTCGACCTGGGAGAACTCAGTTGTCGTCCCCGGTTTGTCGGAGTTGAAATATGGAAGGGTTTATGACCCGGCGATGGGTACGTATCGTCCCCGGGTGCGGCTGGACTGCGTGTTTCCCCCGAGGGGCAACTCCCGCCGCGCGCACCGCGCCCTCCCATTGGCCGAGGGCGGGCCCTCTCGGCCAATGGGATTAGGGTTCGAAAAACGCTGGGGTGAAAGCCATCGCCTATTATATTAATATATTGTCCCAAGTGCCCTGTGTGGCCAACATTTCCCGCGCTACTTTTGGCGGGCGGGGGCGCAGGGTGTCCAGGAAGGGTCGGTGACGGCATTTCAGGCGAGAGGTAGTGAAGGTGTGGTATTCACAGACGATACGGTGGGAGCGCTGTTGGCGGTGATTGACGAGGTTTGAGTTGGCCAGTTGGGCATGGTCGAAGCTTTTTAATGTCCTCCATTGTCGGGGCCGTCAAAAGGCGTGTGGGGTGGCGCAGACAGCACGGATTATGTCCGCTTCGTTTAAGGACAGCTCTGAGGCGGGGTTGACGGAGCTCTTTTGAACGACACACGACATGGGCAAGTTGGACGTCCTTACCGTTATACTGTTTGTTGGCCATCATCACTAGCATACAGGACTGTAGTGTGGTTGACCCCCTCGACGACGCCCCTGGTCCTGGGCAGAGCGGCAGATAAATGTTGGAAAACTAGTCGGCTGACAGCACGCCTTGCGCGCTTGGGACTTGAGGTCCGCGGCGGAGGCACCAAGGGGTTGAGATGTCCGTACCGATCTACTCGGAGAATTTAAAGAGGATCTAGACTACAGAGGGGTGAAGCGTTGGACGAGGCCTGTGGCGGGTTCTTGGTACAAGATTGCCTCTATTTTGTTCTCGTTTGGGCGGGGACGGGGTTGATGCTGGTGCAGCGAGGAGAGGACGGGGAGGGGTGGCAAGGAGAACGCGAACGGCAGCAGGGAGCAGGAAGATCGGTCTTGGAAGGAAAACGACACGCAGTGCGACACTCAAAAATATAATTCGACCGAACTGTTGAGGGCCGGTGACAACCAAACACGACCAGTGCGAGTCAAATATGACACCGTGTACTGTAAGAGATTCGGAAGGTTGGTCGGCGTTGTGTTGAGCTATTAGTGTAGTGTAGAACAGGACGTTTTATGGGAGGGGTGTTCGTGTGAGCTTTGTTAAGAGGTGTGGGATAGCCCTTTTGTTCTCGTTGCAGTTTTGGGAAGTCTCGCGTTCGTGCCTTTTTCAGATGATGGCTATCCTATCAGTAGCTTCATTGAATCTGCACCTCGCTACTTTTTAGAGTGCGCTGATATACAATATGGAGTGCTACAAAATCGCCCCTACATGGTTAGCTCCTTGGGGGGCAATAGACACTGTCGTTCTTCCGTACGGTAATTTCACTGTGAATAGGCGTTGCGCAAATATAAGTGAATAACGGGGACGCCGGACATACGCCCCCGGGTGATCAATATCTTGCTCCCACTCTTAACACAGTCCGGGGCAATATCGAGAAACAACAAGTAGAAGTACGTCATGATTTATTATCCTCTGCACGAAGGAGAAAGCGTTATAATACGTATCGCGTCTCAAGAAGTACCTTTTCACTCCTCGACCAACTCGCCAGAGTAATACGCTCCAAACAACTTGACAGGAAAATATGGCTATTTTCTGGGCGAGCACTACACATACGCGGGGCTCTGAGTATGGCACAAATCCCCGAAAGCACTATTGATGCGTTCGTCGACTGCGTTGGACCGTGCGCTGCTAACGTCGATCGCAATTCGCCGCGAGCTAGAGATCGGTTGTGAAAGCAAAACAACCGCCCATGACAAAGGTTATACAGACTAAAATATGTGAAAGTTAGAGAGCTGCCCTTAATAAGCGTTACCGTCGTGGACATTCGCGGAATAAGCCCGGGAAGCGATATCCTGAAGTATATATTTTGCGGGTTTTCCCCCAACGTTTACTCGTGTCGTGGCAATATTCCTCGTTGATCTCCTACGCAACACCTCAAATCAATTAACCGCTCTGGTTGCATCTACTTGCGGGAATGCTACTATCACGGGGATACATACAGTAGTAATCAGGACCTACGATAGTCACAAAAACCTATATATTAAACTATTTTTACTAACCATCTTTGGTCCTGGTTAACTATGTTCCCCCGTAATAGCCATCACCGCATTAAGTCGCTCTATCAACAGAGTGCGCTTGAGGTCCGATCTAAAGTACCATGCACATACGAGGGCAACACAAATATCTAGACTCCTGGTATCCTACACGTAAGTACGTCGTATCAAAACTCATCGTGCAAAGAGCCGCTAAACACGTGGGCCGCAACAAAGACCTCCTTCGCCTTCAAGCACGCATTTTCCACAACGTCGACACACGAATGGTGGCAATAGTTGAAAACCGTCGGCTTCGGGAACTGGTTGCGGTAGGTTGCGCAGTGACCGTCGCATCGCACCCCCGCGGAATCAACACAGTCACGGTGCCGGCCTCCTGCGCATCCAAGGTCCCACGCTACCGTTGTTCCGGCCCGGCAACCAGCCAGACACGATCGATGGGCGAGAGGCCTGGTTTGTGTCGGGAAGGAGCAACGTGGCAAACAGACAATCAGGAGCGGACCAATACTGTCAGTTAATACGCATGATAATTGAGGCGATTATAGTAGGTAGATATCATAGCGGCAAACTCATTTTGATTGCTTTCAACGACGAAGTTACAGGCGGGCGTTGTCGTCCCTTGCCGCCCTCTCAATTGTAGCAAACGAATGACTGGCTCTGGATTGGATGTGAGGATAATTGCGTACTCTCTCGCGTTCATGTGTTGAATTTATAACTGCCATGCAAATGACATTTTTCCTTCCAAACTGTGTGCGGCGAAGGCGCATCGTAAATAAGTATTTCCTCGCATGCCTCCACATATCATACATACATCGATACTCCTCGTCAGTTTGACGGATTGGTGATGGCTCCAACCGAGAAAGGTACCCACAAACCAAGGCGAGATAAGACACATGTTGTAAGGCTCATCGCGCTTGATTTGTCACCTTGGCACGAAGGTTCTGGCCTTGGCGCATGCCTGCGCGCATGTTGCGCTTTCCAGCTCGTCTTTTTTCCCGCTCCCGATACACGCCTGTGTTTTCACCAGAATGTTGTCCGTTGGCCCGCCCGTGTTTTCCGTTGGCCCACCCGTTGAGTCCGTCGGTAGTGGTGTTGTTTGCACACCACCCCTGTGTGGCATAAAGCAGCCCCAATAGTACAAAGCGAGTTTTGTTTGTTATCTCGGTTATGCTGCCATCCTGTATTCCAACACAACCGATCATCGCAGAATACTGTAGATAGGTAAATGAGACAAGGCTGCCTCGTACTCCAGTAGGCTGTGTGCGCTCGAAGAAAAATAAAGAGAAAATCCCGCCGCATTAAAAACACACACACAGCAGCAGCCAAGCCACCAAAACCATAATCCCAGGGTGACCGCGGCTAACTAGCGACGGCTTGCGACGAAAAAAGTAACAAATGTTATAAGGCTTAGTTTGGCTAGGCGATTGGTTAACCTTTTACCTGTAGTCCAACAGACTAATACCTTAACAAATGGCGTCGATGGCAGGACCATGGGTTTTTGAGGTCGGGAGTTCGAGTCTCACCGTGCCCACAATAATAAGTATTTTTTAAGAAAAGTGGAACTTCCCCATGTGAAACCTGAAAATACTTCTGGATCCCCAAAAAAGATAGGAACCGCCTGGTGGTTTGGGCAGGTCCGCCCGTATATCCGGCCGACCTGTATACCCCGCTGTTCTAG
>JAYJME010000643.1:5469-20851 GCA_036873775.1 Costaria costata | reverse complement strand
CCTTCACCCCAGTTGTAAACTGTTCTAAAGTAGGCATTACATTCCCTATTTCCGAACCTTTCTCATTGGCGGGGCTCCTCAATCATTGTATGGAGGGCTATCAATACCAAGGGAATATGTCGATCCGATGTGCCTGGAAGAAATGCTCAGGTAGATAGCCAGCCCGTGGAGTTGTGGATCGGCCGTAGCTTAGGTTTTCCCTCTGAATTCGGTTGTAAAGCGAGGTGTATCCCGTGCTCCTGGGGTTAATAGCCTCAGAAACAATCGGTGTTACCCTTTAATTCCGCACGTTGTGGTCGGCCCATCAAGATTTTGTGTGTTTCGTTCAACCCATTTTTTGCCGTGTGTATGTTCGCATGTGTTCGTGGTCGCAGGAAAGCTTTCCAGAGACGGTGTGGAGCACCGCGGTGCACACGGGCCAGAACACAGCCTCCCTGCGCAGTCTTGCTTCTCTCTACCCCGAGGTGTGCAAGGTTTGAAGCTCCATTTAAGACTGCACCCCCGCCAGTGACACCAAACCACTTTTAGAGTAATAAGTCTAGAATTGTGCGGTGTGCTAGAATGGTACAAAATTGATCGTAAAATCCTCTCGAGGTTTCTGTGAGCCACCTTTTCATACGTTGCAAATGCTCCATTATTGTAGATCGTAGCACTGTACTCTCGAAGAAGGCGCACAGTTGTTTTCAGTTGGGGATAGCGATCAGTGCGCGTCCCCCCCCCCCCCATGACATGGCGGACTGGTATTTCAAACTGAATGGTTGAGCCAGCATACTGGAGCGTATTAGGGCCGTGGTTTTCAACGGATGTTTCCTCGAACTTTCCTCTGGTCTATTCAAGAAGAACAAAAGTACGAGGGACTTTAACAGAAGGAAGAATGTGAGGAACCGCATTCACGTTTCACAAAAAAAGCGACGAGGAAAACCGAGAATTACAAAAAATTTGCGCGACAATACAGTAGTATGGAAAATCAGGAAATTTTGGACGAAAACATACTTCGATAAAAAACGGCCCTTACTAAGAAGATCGTTCATCGGAATACACGATATATATATGAACATAAATTTGTGGGGTGTTTTGTGTGGTGCCAAGTCGGCCATTCCGACATCTAATTTTGTTCGCATGGACGGTTTGGACGGCTAAAATCCGGATAAGAACTGGTTTGTTGTATGCAGTGGCACGTCGCCCATGCCGACGTCTATTTGTACTAACAGCGACGGTTAAGGCGGCTCAAACCCGGGTGAGAACAGATAGGTGTTAGCAAAAAGGTTGCCAAGCGTCAGCAGGGGGGGACCACGGAAATCTCAAGAATGCTTCGTAAACAATTGTGGAATTTTCTCAGCACGTAACATAGATTCGATTGAGATATCGGTATCATTCTGAGAACGTTTACATCTTATGATATTGTTTCGGCGTGCGCTGATGATGGAACTTCAAAGCCGCACATCCGAAGGGACTCGGTGCGAATGCGTTTAGGGTAGTCGAAAACAAAATGCGCCAAACTTCTGGGCGAACGTTAGCCAAACGAGTGCTACGATAAAGGGGGGACACAATTTCTTACGATATTATGTCTGACTTATTGTGCTCGTCAACTACGGGAGTGGCCCAATGACGCGTGCTGCGATAGAGGTTGCACGTTTTGACTTTTTTTGTTTCTGAATGACGGGTCTCCTTAACCCAAAATCGTCCGATTGTCATTCTTCTTCATAGCAAATTGTTTTTTTTGCAATTGACTGGTCCGTGGGTTTGCTCATCGGGCTGCCCTTCCAGTTTACTTAAAAACCGTTTTCGGGTGTGATACGGAGCTCCTAAAGTGAATAGCCTCATAAATAACATCATGGAACAACACCTCTATCGTAGCATGGGTTCCATTGTGGTTGGGAAATACCCCGATCGAGGTGTACCAGTTCTTGGTTTCTGAGGCTCTTCGCGTTAGGAGCGCCGCCCTTCCCCCACGAACTGATTTCAAACAAGAAAACAACAAAGCGCAACCCGATTATACAATCCAGATGACCTACGTGCGCACGAAAAAAAACGTTTTGAAAAACATGAATTGACACCACGACGAGTTTTGGGTCAAGGAGCCCCGTTATTCCGAATCAAAAACGCCGAAAAGTGCAACCTCTATCGTAGCACGCCTCGGTTGGACAATATGTGGGTTTGTAAACCGCATTCCTGGTGTACATGGGCATTGGGATTGCTCGTCGGACCCATTCTACGATAGAGGTGGACCCGTTTTTTCGGAGGCTGTTCACTTTAGGAGCTCCATATCACACCCCAAAACTGTTTTCTGAGTAAAGTGGAAGGACAGCCCGATGAGAAAACCCATGGACTAGGCATAAAACACAATCATATTGCTATACAAGAATGACGTTCGGGCGCTTCTAGGTTATGGAGCCCCGTTGTTCAGAAACAAAAAGCCAAAGAGTGAAACCTCTATCATAGCACGCGTCGTCGCGTTTCATCTTATTCATACGCAGAAAACCTCAGCGGTTCGGTGAACGATATATAGAGCTCCTCGAGTGTGGCGCCTCCTACAAATTGGGTTGCACCCTCTACCGTAAAACTGTTCTCCACTGCAGGAGTCCGCTGACATTCGAGGCGGCTCTCGTCATGACACCCCCCCCCCCACTTGTCCCGCCCACTTGTCTCAGGTGCTGTCCGTTTTCGCTCCCAGCTGCGTCGACCACGTGTTACTCGTTTCGAACGAGCTCGACCTGGCCCCCTGCGTGCCTGGAATTGAATCCTCCACTGCCTCCGAATGCGTGAGAATCTCTATCTTCCGTGTGTGGTGTAAGGGGGAATAGGGCAATTCGCGGCCTGGTGGTATTTAGGGGTCTTGCGTCGGCGTGCCGCAACGGACAATGCTTACGTGTGCGATGTCAGCATACAGCTCCTCCGGTGATGCGAGTAAACTGTAAAAGTCTGCATGGTATTGTCATGCTCGTCATACCGTGCACGCGTCGTGTATCTTCGGTCGTTGGATATCGAACACATGCGGCGCCCCAGCAGAACGAGCTACTCCGTTTGGCCTGTCCTGTGCTGTACTTTGTTCGGTTTTCATACACGTCGGATGCATCACGAGCTAGAGACGCGTTCCTGGGGTCAAAATGTAAAACGTTCCTGGTTGTGTGAGGTATATATATGCATGCCCCCCCCCGCTGCGATCGTCGAAATTGCTTCAGGAGGACACCTGCATATACGGAGATAGCGGGCACGCCACAGGGAGAAAATGCGACGGAACTCTCGAGGCCGGCATACGATGGCAGTTTTCGCAGTCGGTGGACTCTTGGGAAACGCTCGAGGTACACACAATTCCGGCGTATGATAGCTTATCTCCGGACTAGTGCAAATTATGCGTCAACGATAGGCACCGGGTACAACGTAAAGCTCTATTGCACCCAGTTTAGTTCCCTGATGACGGCGGATCGTACGGTAGAAGTGCACTCTAAGGCCACTCTAAGGTGTGAAGATGTTCTTGTTAAGATACGTGCCCATAAACAGACTTCAAGAAGAACGGGTACACCTAATCCGACGAGCAAATCCCATGGCCTACTAGGTCACGCTTGCTACACATCGATGGAGGTGTTGTTCCATGATATTTTCTGTGGCGTTTCCTTAGAGGAGCTCTATATACCCCCGCCTCCCCGTCCCCCCAAAACGCGTTTTTTTAAGAAAGGGCAACTCTTAACCGGATGAGCAATCCTTAGATGACCAGGGTATAAATACGAAACTGTTGCGAAACTGAACGATATCGGCTATAGTTCCTCACCTGAGAATAGCATCCCCTTCACCTCCCAGTGATATTTTGAACAATAAGCAATAACTGCTATCCCTCCTATAATAGCACGGATGAAGCATGCTACGATAGAGGTAGTACTTCCCGGCTATTTTGTTTCTGATTGACGGAGCTCCTTAACCCAAAATCGTCACATGGTGTCATTCTTGTTTTGCAATGTTTTTGTTTTGTATGCCTAGAGGTCGTTGGTGTTTTAATCGGGTTGCACTTTTGGATGACTGAAAACCAGTATGTGGACGAAAGTACAGAGCTCTTAAAGTGAGGAGCGTCTCAGGAACAAAACAGGTGCATCTCTATCGTAGCACGCCTCGGATCAGGTACACGACGACTATCTATGTGTAACATGAATGGAATGGCAACGATGTTGGTTAGTTCCCTCACTTGACGGGTGCCGCCAGTAGTAAACATTTCGAGCAAAACGTCGGGCGCACCCCTGTCGTAGCGAATGGCTGACGACAACCACGGTTAGTGTTTTCTGTGAGCACTTGATGCGGTCCTTTTTGGGTTCGGACCATCGTCTAGCTTTTGGAAACCGTTCCGCTTATACCTTCAGGCCCTCTTTACGAAATCCCTACGGTGCTTTCATATACCTCAAATTGTCACCTCCCGGACCATGGCTTTACCAATGTGTCAACCAATATTGCCCGAATGCCCCAAACTCATCCGGGAGGGCCCCAGCCATATGTCCTTCATCAGGCCATACAAAACCCGTCGCACGCGCGATCGAAGAGCCAAGCACAGTTGAAAATTGGGATTTCGACGAAGTTTAAGGTTTTCCTAGCTCAGTGTATTTGAATAGGTAGAAATACCCTACAGTTTATCGGTTGACCTATAAGATGTGTCCCGAAGCTCATCGAGAATGACTCCCCTCCCCCTCTCGTCAGTTGGCAGGGTGCAACACATATCCCTCGCCGTGTTGTGCGCAACGCTCGTACCTAGAGCTAGACGTATGCGCTATTATGCCGTCCCCGTTTGCTCACGGCGTCCTTATCCCGGTCTCGCTTGAAGAGAACGATGCCTTGCACCTTGAAGGGAAACGATAAGTGACCCGACTTCGATCGTTCTTATTAATACTTTTTATAAATAATGTAACATCTTGCCCGATATATATACGTATGGTTTTGCACACGCCAGATCAACGGTACGAGTGTGCGACACGCGATGGAACTGTGGTGGGAAGGAAGAGGGGACGCGTCCAAGCAGGTACTATTGGTCGTGTTGCATGTATTATATCAACGTGTTTCGGTCTCGACCATATTGCACGAGCTTTTCATTTTTTTCTGCCTTCCACAATGGTGACGAAACATTGGTAGTTGTGGGCGTACAACCAGTACGGCCATTGCCTACCCTGTTTTTGCGACGAGATAGGCTACTACTCCACGTACGTGTCTACATTCCACGTACTTGGGTTTGCGGCGTTGTATCGCCTGCTCTTTATTTTGAGGCGACCTCTTTGTATTACACAGCGAGCAACCACCGCTGTAAATCACATTACCAAGCTGTTCCGGTGGTTGGGTTCCCATCCGGTCTGGCACGTCATCGCCAGCTGTGACGGAGGACACTCTACTGCTTCTATCTATTCAAACCTTGCACCCTTTTCATCCTCCCCATCCCAAGGCTTGGCCTCCTGCAACATGTTTTGTGAGACGTCGTCTAATTTGGGCTTGCGACCAAAACGTTTCTGAGGCTCTACATTCGAAGAGCCCTGAAGCTTACACCTAGACGCTGGATGTGAACAGTAGTGGAAGGGAATCTACTTGTAGATCGACAGTCCTGTGACGTTTCCGAGTAGTACATTTCGAAACATATGTCTGTAAACATGCAAAGACGCTGATGTTATAATAGCTATAATTTGCTAAGTTGACGAGCGTCGAGACAAACATAAAGGTATTTGACCAACCTGGACTAGGGGTTAACCCTTACAGTAGTCGCACACGTGGTGTGATCGGTTCGGACGGATCAAGCCCGCGCAACTCCTCCTCCTTGTGGTGGATGTGCGGCACCTCTCTCCGAGCAGGTTCATCTGTTCGACTCTTGCGACGACCCTCATTGCAACCCTTCTTGCGATAGTGTTCTTCTGCCCGGGGAGCGGGGAGAGACTGAGAGCTTGGTCGTGTGGGCGCTCGTGCTCGTCGTCTTCACGTTGGCCATGGCTATCTTTGTAACAGGTGAGACTACGATGGTTGGCAGGGTTCGCTACAAACAGGGTAGAATTTACGATTGGAAGATTTGTGTCAAACCATTGTGCAATCTTCGACAGCATTCAACCTTCACATACTCCGTACTTGCGCCGTGTTTGTTTCTTCAGTTGAAGCAGAGCGGAAAGCCGTTTTTGTACGTTGTCATATTCGAACAACCTTGCTCAAAGGCATCTGTTGAAGTGTTTGAACCGTTTTATCGACAGCTATGACGAGCACCGTATCATCAGCTGCACACGATGCACTCCCTTGCTCCAATCATGTTATTTTTCCGAAATGCTCGTACCTAGGAACATAAGGTATTCTTATCTAGGGTTTGTATGATACTTGCGTTTTTCCAGTTTCATTTTTGTCACCAATGACCAAAACTCTAAGTAGACCGAATTATAGTACTATACCCCCATTTTCACCATTTATTATGGAGTTTAGACCACTTGCATAATAAACGCCTCTGTACTGTTTGTGCCTGAAAACAAACGACCTTGAAAATGGTTTTGATGCGGAGGCGGAGGGTAACACATCACTCATGGCGGCGTACGCATTGCCAAAACCCAAAAGTATCATAGATCAAGACTGCAAAGCAAACGAGTGACCTCGAGCCGCTGATCACAAGAGGCCCCAAAACATTATCCAACTACCGTAGGCTTGGTCCACTGTACATCTCACCCGACATCAACTCCACGCACCGTTTCCTCAGAGGTCGAGTACATTCCCTGAAGGTGTCAAACCAAGTTTGCGTAAATATTTTCAAGCGAGATTGGGTTCGGACGTGACACTACTACGGTCCATAAAGGTTTGAGGGGAATTTCCCGAACACGTTGCGTAAACAGTTGCGACCGGGTGACTCTTGAGTTCATCTTCCCCCATTGCCGTCCTGCCTGCAGGGATATCTGCATTGGTATGGAACCATGTCCAGTGGGACCGAGTCGAAGCTATCATGGCACGCCGTATGTCGCAGAAGGGCGCTGGGGGGGCAGACTGGAAGAGCAGCGCGCCCACTATTAATAGTCAAGCAGCCAAATCGAGGTGGCCGCGGTGAACTTGTAGAGTATGCCACCACGAGATATGTCGATGTCAAGCCTGGCGGGCTCTTGGCATTTGTCTTGCATGCGCCCAGGCGCCATCGAGGTTTCCGTTAGCATAGTACATCGTGCCTGGGTGCATGCGTAGGGCTCCTAGAACATGCAGCCATTCGGATACCGTGAATATGTTGACTGACAGTAGGCGATGCTATATATACAACAATATTACGATTTGAGTGTTTCTGCAGAACTCGTAGTCAAGTTTGTCGCGAATGTTAGCCGTCTTCTCCCAAGCCCGTTCGAAAACCAAATGGCAATACGCTCTTGTCTCCCACTCATGACGTGAGACCCTAACCCTAACCCTATATGTAACGTGACTGCCACCTCCACCCCCGCTGATTGTACTGAATATACAATATGTTTTTCGTCACAGGACTCATCTCACCCACACACAGGGAAGATATATACCAGAGATACGAAGTGTGAACACATGTACGTCAGAACAGCAGAAACGAGTTTAGTTCTACTGCTCCTAACAGCTTTCTTCTACAGTTTGTACATTAAATTCTGAAATCGGTTGTGCGTCCCACGTGGTATGTGGTTGGGCTGCAACTTTGGCCGTCTACCACTCATTCCAGTACGGCGCTTCACGCTTGGCCCGAGTGCTAAAACGGTGAACACAATAGTTGAAGGCATCTCAGGGATCATTTGCAGACCACGCCTCTGAAAGCGGCGTTTTCTGACAGCTGACTAGCTGTGCCGCATATACTTCTTTCCCTCGAGCCCTGCTACATTTGTTTGTTTGTTTGGGGGGGGGGGTGTTGTATCCTACAGGTTCTGCCACTTGGAGCCGCCCGGCCGAGTGACTACCCTCTTTCCTTGCAGTTTTGTTTTGTTTTGCTCAGGTTTAGCCGTGTGCACTACCATGAAATTGTAGGTTCCGCTACGCCGTCGAAGCCAAATAGAGACACTTGTTTGTGTATATCTACAGGGCTTTTCTCCCGAGCGATCTAACTGCGGTCGGGACGACAAACTTGAGTAGCCCCCTTACAGTCGCAAAAATCCTTTAAAACGTTCCAGGTAGGTTTGCGTGTTGGTGCTGGATGCGATGACCACTTATCCACCCACCCTCTCACTGGCGGGGATGCTGAGCGCGGGGGGAAACGTGATTCGTGCGATTGTGGCGTTTTTATGTCATGCGTCTGTGGCAACACACGCTCAAATGCATTGAGCTTGGTGAAACGTGTGCCGACTTTGAGCCTCAGCTAAGCGTCTCTGGTATACGGTACGGTTTATGTTTGTTGCAGTGGTCTGCCCCTGGAAGGAGTTTACGGGATTTGTGGCGACAATGAAGCAACAGAACCGATCCTGGAGTGGCGGGCGTTGAGCTACTGGGTGCCGCAGAATACTGGATGGTGAGAATGATTCAGTTAGGATCAAGTTTGTGCAGAGCCAGTTTGACCTAGTCAACACTTACTCAAGTTGTACACTTCGTGCCTAGTTGTCACTCATCAAACAAATCGAGATCTAGATCATCTAGACCCTGCATCTGTCGGTTTGATGCACAGGTATCTGTCAACAGGCCTCGCCGCCTGTCAGGGCGGCGGAGGCGCCATGTTGTAAGAGCTGAATGGCCGGCCCCGATAATTTCAGCCTACATGTCGAACACGTAGTCACTGCTGCTAACTCTAGTAGTCGTACGTATGGTGGGCGAAGTATGTACCGATATAAAACTCTTGAGAACGATTTGAAACCTTCGTACGGTAGCGCAGTAGTAGTATACAGGACATCAAACACATAACAGGAGAACTGACTCAGGTTGGTTCCCTCATTTGAGTCAATGATCTACATTAGATGGACCGGTCATGGACGCGGTCATGACCGGTCGTAACCGCGTCCATGACCGGTCGTAGTCGATCCTGGACTCGGTCATGACCACGTTCATGAACGGTCCAACAGGGTTAGGGTTAGGGCTGGGTTGGGTCTACGCCTTCTCGTGATTTGTAAAGCGCGTCCATGGACGCCGTCATGACCGACCAAGTGCCGGTCATGGCGTCGTCCATAATCGCGTCAACGACCGCATTGGTGCACGCGGTCATGACCGCGTCCAGGGTCGATCACGAACGGTCCTGACCGTCGTCATGGAGGATTACGTACGGTCCTGACAGCGTCCATGGACGATTGTGGTCGCCCATGACGGGTCCATGGTCGACCATGACCAACACTTGGTCGGTCATGACCGCGTCCATAACCGTTCGTAATTGGTCATGGATGCCGTCATGACCGCGTCCATGACCGGTCCAACTAATGTAAAGCACCCATTTGAGCAGGGGCGTGTTCTACGCTATTATCTTTAGTACAAACACCCCCGAAGTTATTATGTTCTTACGAATATGTGTCTTCCAAATTTTTCTTAGTAGGCGTTATGTTCACATCGGTTTGTTAAAACGATGTCAAAATATATTGCTGGGAAACTGAATCTGTGTAATACTTGCTCATGGTTTAGATTGGAGAACAACTTTGTAGCCGACCATGTGAAATTTTGAAGGGGGCGCGGGAAATGATTCATGACGTCCACGGGCAGGTTACGGTGTTGTTGTAGCAAATTCATGTTCGTGACACCCTGGACAATAATCAGTACCCGCTGCAATGTTTTCAACAACACAGGACGGTCACATGAACGAGTATGTCGTGGTCGGTAAAGGCTATCCTTTGGTACATCACTATGCTGTCGTACCTAATGTCTACGGATGGTTCCTTGCTCCAACATATTGCTCGGGCAGCATTCTGGAGTAGCTGTCCCTCGCTTAAAGCCATCAATAACATTAGTTACCGGACAAGCGTGATTGATAAACAATGGTTATCGATAGACAAATGACACATTCTAGGGCTTGCCGGGATTGCCATTGATGGACACAACAGTGCATAACGCAATGTGCGTTGAGCGTGGAGGGAAAAACGTCCGGTCTGTCGAATTATATAGTATCGCCGGTTTCTTGCTGCACGTGCCATTCAATATACTTTTCTCAGGTGCAATATCTCGCCAGTATATTGCCAATTGCCATGAAGACAGGAAGCGAGGATAAAGTGTCTTGCTGTGCCGTATTATTGAACCGCCAGCAAAATAAGATAGGTACCGGCTCGAATGAAAATAATGTGAACTATTTCAGATTTCATTCAAAAATCAAGGTATCATTCATTGCGTGTGACACGACCTTCGGCTGCAGAACAATTTTGCCTCTAACAGCATCAATCTGCTGTACCCACGCTGTGTTTGATAACGGGTACTGCCGTGCCTGGTGTGCTACAAATCAGCGACGATGTCGTTCTTACTTCCCGTATGTTAGATTCCCCCAACAATCTGTTTCTGGTACTCGGCGAATGTAACTGATGACCTGTGTGTAGTGCCTTTGTGTATGTACTCTCTTACTCGTGTATATTTTGGCCCGTCGTGTAATCATAGTGGTACGGTGAGGTTTGAGTTTAGTTGTAAACAAACTGTTCGGTGTTTAGCTTCTAAAGTCTTATATAGTAGAAACAATAGCTCCCCATACTCCAACTCAGTGATGGGCATCCATACGAAAAGCTCCGGTATTGCTCTGGTTTGTGGTCACGTTTGTAGAGTTTCAGACGACGGAGCCCATGGATAATCGTCTAAACTAGCTCGGGTAGGTAAATCGAACACACAACGGTGACGGTAAACACGTTGGCTACATATCGTATGGGGGTTTTGGTGCAGTGCAGCAACCACGACACGACGAAGTCTCGATGACTACCAAACGACACGGTGAATAGGGACATATCGTACGCAGCCCAATGATTTCCCATACTACTTGGATTCAAAGGAAAACGACACTCCGAGGTCTGAATATATAGTATGCTATTGTGTAGGATTTGTGTTACATAGACCCAAACCAGGAAACAGGTGCTTGCTCGTAATGCAGATCATACGACTCCACTCAGCAGGCAACATGATCTAGGCCATGCAGGTCATATCGACCTGGTATCTGTGTTCGTTGAACGATATGTTCAACTTTTCGAAAAAAATAGTGCACATAGATGCATTGCGGACAATGACAACCGGGTATAATTTTATTCCCAGCTATAGCTCGTGATTTTACCCGAAGCAGTGGTGTTTCGGGCAGGACACCTACCTCTGGAGTAAACGGGCACGTACAAGTTGTAACAGCGGAATAAACACCATCGTGGATCGGAGTAGAACCGCTGAGACTAAGACGAACCCGCCACAATTATTTCTCTCCGCAGGTGTCTACCAACTCGGCGGTCGTCAAAGGACGCCGTTCCGCGGTTCGAAAAGCAGCTTTTGTGTTCGGTCGACGGGGCCGTGCCCGCCCGGTCCCTTTGCGCCCTGATGGGGCCCAGCGGCAGCGGTGAGCTTAACGGAAACATGTTACCGACACACTGGTGCCCCGACAGCGGTATTGACACAATTGGTTTTTCCGACCAGATCCAGATCCTCACTGGAGGACCTAAATACTTTGCCCAAACAAGCCAAACTCGTGGTAAATTATGACAGGCCGAGCCCGACACACAATCCCATAGGTCGCTTAGGTGTACGCCGAAGAAAATCACGAAACGAAAATGGAGTTCCAACGATATTGGCCAGGCATTGTCTGGTACGGTAGGGGGGTCCACCTGCGGATATGTTTTGAACCACCTCAACTGCAGAATATATCCTGACTAAAAAAACGAGATGTTTTGGCGAAACACGTTGCACTGTACCCAATTAGCAATCCCATGATCAGGGTGACAAAAACGAACAAATTGGTAAAACCTGACGAGAGTAGGTAATTCCTCGCCTGGGAACCACCGTCGGGGCCAGAAATGTCTCGGACCGCTGCTATACCTTATCTACAACTTGATTGTTCGGGGGAAAATGAGGTAGAGGTTTCACCAGATGAACAATATAGCATGCCCCTGCGGTAGGTTTCCAGAAGAACATCAGAGTCAAGCACAACTGACAAATCACTATGACGTTCAGTCGTTTACTCAGTTTAGAAGCATGGTTGACAAATTGAAATGATGTTGGGTCGTTTACTCAGGTGAGAAGTCTCGTAGCATAGAAAAGGGTTTTGGTCTAAAACTGCGCTGTACACCTATCGCAGCACGCGTTCACCGTATGCAGCTGAGTTGCTGCCGCTACCACTGATGAGGAGACAGTAGGACAGCTTCTGGGAAGACCGACCGTTTGATAACGCATGGAACTCTCTTGATCCAATACGTGTTTCTTTCGCGAACCGCCGGCAAGGTAAAACAGTTGTGCAGGGAGCGGAATATGTCCGCCAGTCACTACCATTTGGCAAGCCCTCGCCCCGCAAAAAGTCCTCCCCACAATTAGCTGTCCCGGCGAAACCAAGGAGATGGCTTATTTATCAGATTTATTCTTGTGTGTTGCTCGTATTGATGCGCGTCACGTTTTGACTGAGGTTGGAATGCCAACATCTTAATCGATTCGCCACCCCACAACACGCGGCAGAACGTACCTCATTCTCGATGACAACCAGACGATTACTGAACCAAAACTTTATTTCCACGGAGACGACGTGTTTCGCAGTAGCCTCTGTTGTGTGAACAATTCAGTATCACTTGTGGGTACATGCGCAGGAAAGAGCACACTGCTGGACCTGCTGACTGGACGAAGAGCAGCAGGCCGTTGCCAGGGGGACATTATGTTCAGGGGGACGTCTATCGCCCAACAACAGGTAACTATGAAATGGCTACGCTTGAAACATAGGGTATCGTACGTGCAGAGCCCACAGCCAAGGCCTTTTGGGGATGTTTTACAAGCTTTAGGCTGGCCAACCTCGCCAACGGAGGGGCAATGGACAGTGGTGTATGCCGTGCTGTTAGATTGGACTGATCGTTATTTTTTGCGTGCTAGAGGTAGCACTTTTTTTGGCTTTTTTGTTTCTGAATGACGGTGCTCCTGAAGCCCAAATCGTCAGGGTTGTATACCTAGCTCATGGGTTTTTTAATCGGGTTGAACCTTTGGCGGACTCGACACCAATATGTGGGTGGAGTTCGGAGCTCCTAAAGTGAGGTGCCTCAGAAACAAAAACGTTGCACCTCTATCGTAGCACGCGTAACGTTGTTCGATTATATTGTTCGTCAATTAACCGGCACTTGCCGTAGCTCGTGCGATACCGGCCACGTTGTAGACTGTCATTGGAAGTTAGGGCTGCCATGACCGGGCACGTTAGAAACCAGCGCTGGGTCAAGAAATAGTAGCCGACCCCCACCATTTCCCTACCCGTAACTTTCCAAACCCCGCACCGAGTCCCTACGCGATACGTCGATTTTGTCTGGATCAAACTTTACGGATAGCGCCGGGAAAATGTTTGTACCACCACTGCCAGTGCGTGTGCTTATCGCTGCCTCGATTGCCCTTTTGCCAATTATGGCAGCTATCCTGGCTGGTCTCTTGACATTTTGCGCTTGGTTCTGATGTCTTCTGCTTTGTGAAGTTCATGCAGAAAATTCGGCCTTCCAGTCACGACCCAGCACTCCGCTCCCACTACGAATAATTTTGACCATCAGGACGCTTATATCGGCAACACTGGCTACATGAGGCAAAGTAACATGGGGTTCCTGGCGGAACTATCGGTATTCGACAACCTGGTCTACGCTGCAATGATTCGACTGCAGGGCACCCTTGAGGACAAGCTGAGCCGAGTGCAAACGTGAGGGCGGTATCCGCTCACACAAAAAATGGGCGGACATAGTATATAATATGCAAGATGTGCGTTGACGTCGTCGGTTGTTGGACAGGGCAGCCCACCAGTCGCTCTTGCTTTTGTGTGGGGATCATCCTACGCTGGAAGGAACATGAAGGGCGACTGACGTATGCTACGATAGAGGTTGCACTTTTCGGCATTTTTTTTGTTTCTGAATAACGGGGCTCCTTAACCCAAAATCGTCATGATGTCATTCTTGTTTAGCAATAGGATTGTTTTTAATGCCGAGCCCATGAGTTCGCTCATCGCGCTGCCCTTCCTGTTCACTCCAAAACAGTTTTGGGGTGCGATATGGAGCTCTTAAGGTGAACGGCCTCAGAAAAAAGATCATGGAACAACACCTCTATCGTAGCATGGGTCGACTCAGAATGCAGCCAGTACTTGTGTCGGCGACGATATGTTGCTGGAGCAAAGCCCCACGCGAAAAGTAGACCATACTGCTTCGAGGAAACGGCGCACGTTACGATCGGGGGTAGCACGTTTGGGCCGTTTTGGTTTACGACGGACGGGGAACTCATTGACGGAGCTATTACCACCAACATTAACATGTTTTAACAGTGTGTACTCGTCGTGTACCTAGACCGTAAGCTTGGCCATCGGGCTGCACTTTCCGGTTTCTTGAAGCCAGGTGTTGGGGAGAGGCCAGATAACGCCTCGGGTGGGGAGACCCTTCGCAATGAGACGTTACATTTATCGTTGCAGGCGTCAAATATATCATCCTCCGAATCAAATACGGTTGACAAAAACAGAGGGATATACACAATAGTTTTTTTGGGGGTCCATGATATAGGGTATGATTCCTAGGACCCCCTGCAATATTACGGAGGCCACTAACAAGTAGGCCCACGGAGCCAACATTGGCGGGTGTATTCTAGCGACCTGAATTCCAGATGATGTAGCTTGTTCAAACAACGCGGTTGCTAACGTGCTTTGACCCATGCAACGATAGAGGTGCGCCCTTTCTTTTCTGAGGCTCTTCACTTTAGGAGCTCCACATCACACCCGTAAACTGTTTTTGGGTAAAAACTGGAAGGGTAGACCGACGAGCAAACCCATGGACAAGGCATTAGCAAAAGTCATATTGCTAAACAAAACTGACATTCGGACGATTTTGGGTTAAGGAGCCCCGTTATCCAGAAACAAAAAAAGCCAAAAGGTGCAACCTCTATCGTAGCACGCGTCTTTCCTTAGAAGACGTCACATTATCGTTCCTCGGGACAGAATTGAGGAGGAGATTTGTCCCCCCTACCCCCGTCTGTGGTATCCTTTATTTCACGGGCTCCGTAGTAGTGAACATTACCTCTTTTGTGTACGTTGTCCACGCAGAGCCATGTGCGAGACGGATTTGGTGCGTTCCCGGAATACCGAGGCGGGAAGCCTCAGCGGGGGCCAGAAACGCCGCCTGATGCTAGCTTTGGAACTCCTGGCCGACCGGCATCTCCTCTTCTTGGACGAGCCCACATCCGGCGTGGATTCAACGTCCTCGCTGGAGCTGATGACTATTCTCAGGCGCCTCAGCAAAAAGGTGGGCGATGCTCGGCCGGAGCGTCTTTCACGGTCCATGAAATTGTCCACAGCGGGTACCAAGAGTTACGAGTCAAACTGGTAGCA
>JAYJME010000642.1:0-20852 GCA_036873775.1 Costaria costata | reverse complement strand
GTTATGCGATGCTTCGTATCATACCAAAAACCCGCCACACTACTACTACTCGTACTGGTATTTATTTTTTCGATATATACGAGATTTCCTTTTTTTTGCGACAGGATTAAGGAATTTTGGCGGTTCGTCCGACGCAAACACAGTTGGCATGGAGCCAGAAAGAATTTGGCCTTTTGAAAGTTCGAAAGAACTATTTATCGATTTTTTTTTCGCAAACACCTTAATAAGGAAGATATGTAGACATTTGCAACGATAGAAATGAAAGTATATACGAGTAGTCGGGCATGCGGTACGAGTCCAATGTACTTGACGGCAGAAGTCGTGGTAAGAAACGCCGTTGCACGGATGATACCTTTCTCGTGAAATTATGTATTCCTTGTTCGCACTCAAGAAATATACTCGTATCTCTCTTCAAGAAAACTACAGTCGCGAACTATATTATGATTTCACGTAGTGCCAGCAATATAGCTTTGACAAACCGATGAGAATCTCCATGTATCCACAAAACCGAGAGGCTACGACAGGTCACAGAAGTACGTGCGCGGCCGTTGTCAATACAGATAATCGTTATTTCAATCAAATGCAATGAGAGCCGACGGCAATACAGTTACGCCTATGCCGTAGACCCTGTAGCTTGCGGTGCTCTATATATTTCCTCGCCCGAGTTATTGTGTTCCATACTCTGTTCAAAATGCATACCGCTTAAACATTCGGTCGGCACTCTAGCTAAAATAATATAGTATGATCGCACCCGAACAACTTGATTTTCCTCCTTTTTTTGTCGAAGACACCATATATATAAATATTATACACGCATTTATACCTGGACAGTGGCAGTCGAATATATCTGCTGGACCAGGCACCATGCATTGTGATCCAAGATATAATATCTGCTGCAAGGTGCCGACACGTGATTTATTCTCGCAAGTTTAGCGTTAATCCATCCCGATGTGTTTCTCCCTCTCAATCCTGGGTGCTTACGATTGCTGGCGTACGTGTACGACTCGAACTATCTGCGCATCCTTCTTATGTGTATCCGACTGGATATCATATATGCTGCAAACGTGCATACCAGGTATCCCTCAATGTGGCTATATTGTTTTATTGTACCAGAATGTTCGCATTTTCTGCGTCTTGTACTGAATAACAAACAGACAGTATTGCTTATATGCACAGCACACACTATATACTGGTAAAATGCTTCCCCTGTCGCCGTTGTAGTCCTATACTGGAGTCTTGGCACCTGTGACTCGTCTCGTGTGACCTTCTGCATAATCTGCGAAGCACTTTCCTTTCGTTAATGGTGGCGACCCTACGGATTAATAGGCCAATCACATTCTTGTGGTTAATGAAATTTCTTGGGGAAGTGAGCAATACCGACATCTGTAGTCTTCAAAGGGTCGACCATTCCACAGACCGCGCGACCGACATATCGCAACCATGCTGTTTGCAAAGCTGGTCGCGATCGAATCCTCTACCTCGCACAGCTATCGCGGTTTAAAAGCAATGCTATATCGCGACATTACCATTGCATTGTCATAGATCACAGTGCTTTGGGGGATACATATAGAGTCAGTCTGCTTGCAACCGGCTACAGCACTGAACCATGTAAGGCATTTTGTACGAATCATTAGTAACAGAGTCGCACGAACATTTGCTTTTGACAACATTTTTTAACCGTGTCCGTCGACACGTCGTTTACCTCGCTATATTGAAGACATCGTTCGTTTAGTTATCGCATCTCAAAACGATGGCCCAAACGAAGTAGACGTTCTAGATGCACGAAGTACATTACCACGGGCTTGCTTAATTCTACAAGAGTAAGCGGTTTTTAATATCGTAGCAATCCTTGTGACAAATGTGTGCTTGGACTATTAATACGTTTTGAGTCAGCTTAGCGTGCGCGGCATTGTATATACCGGACAGTCGGCAGACCATCGTTTCGTTACAGTAGTATGCCGCCTCTGCGCATACCGCCGGCGAGGGGTGTTGATAGACCCTATTATATATTATTGTGTCGCTTCCAAGGGTTCTGTGGCAAATGTTGGTGATAATTGGTCCTGTGGAGTCGTACTACAAGATCCATACCGTCCTGATCTCGCGCCCCAACCCAATAATGTACGAAGAATATGTCTACGTTGTCCGGAATCAAACCGGTTATGTTAAAGGGCCCCCTTCGGACAAAACATATAAGATCACTGCAGTCAACACATCCGTTTTACTCAACTTGCAATACTGTTTCTGGAATATTTTTTACATTTCATTACTCCCAAGCTTAAACGACACTTCTCCACTTATAAAGCTCAGACCATCTTCCGATCGCCGTTGTAGACAGCAGCGGTCGTAGGCAACCGTTTCGTGTTAGGTTCCCAATCAACCTGACGCCGTTTCTATCACGAAAAGTACATATTTCTAGAATAGATTGCTTCCCATACCTCTGCGACTAGTATTCGTCGACAAATAAAAAAAAGTAAAGTGTATTCACTATTTCAACTCAGTTGTTCGACGACAGCGAAGAGGTCTATTAATAGTAGGCGAACGTACCCTGGCGTCGAGTTTTACCGTCCGTAGCGTTGATACGAAAGAGAAGCTCTGGAATGATAAACAAAATCGTTTTGCTGAGGAATTTCGGGTCGTGATGCAAACACAGCAATGCCTTCCCTCTTTTGCTGATCCAAGAGCCCCAACACCTCCTAGAGACTATACCTAACACGCTATAACTTGGTTGGGAGATGGTTTGAGCCCTACAGTAGTAATGGGGGTATGCCGTATTCAGTTAGGAGTCGTAATATGCCGTTATTGTACCAGATATTTTATTTCTGGAGTAAAAAGCACAGGAAACATCGATTGTCAATAAGACTCGAGTACAATATTAGTTGTTTAACCGACGGGGCCCCTTCACGGCGGTGTTTTGCGTCCTGTGGCGACTCAGGGGCAGGCCATGTGGGGCAAGATAGTTACATTGCCTTCAAAACTTGGGAGAATACCAGTGCAAGCTTTCTCACAGCAGCGGTCGGAAAAAAAAAAAACGTTTGTATCAACCGTGGGCACTTTAACTTGTTCCGTTGTATCCCTCCTGTCGACGTTTCCATGTTAACCATCAGATCAAACTTGAAATTATGTTCGGCATGCTTCCCCTTCATGTAAAAAATGTTCCCCTGTTGTTCAACGACGTCTGTATTCTTCTGAGGTTGTATGTCTCAGCAACAGCTGGGTCGGCATCGAGGGTCCCGAAGTACATTAGTGTTGATTTCATGTCGCCATTGTACGGCACACATCTTCCTTTGTTGGTTTCCGCCGAAAGAGCTTCCCCTAAATAAACGGGTTACGCTTCGTTGGGGTTAAAATATTTTTGTTTTTTGTTTGTCATCCGACGATGTACCACATGAGCTTCTTCGACATCAATCACTCCTGGGTACTCCCAGAAACGAAGCCCAAATTGAAGAACACCAAATAACAAAACCTATGCACGATGTCGAAATCCTTTCTCTACCTGATTCACATATATTCCACTTGCCGTCCTTGCTTCACCCTCACGATACACTAACCTGGCCCGATTATACCTATTGGTCACGTAAGCGTAAACAATGAAGGACTGAGAGGCTATCAAAGACCAAGTTTACCGGCTATATTAGTGAGTACGTGATCCTTACACCAAACCGTCATTTGTGTATATCGGTAATGCTGCGCCCTTCAGACATAATCATGGTGTCTCGTCTGTTGTACAACCGTATACGCCAGGAGTACATTGCTCTCGCAATGCCCTCATTGTAAGTCACCAGTACAACTATAACAGTTGGGGCATTGCGAGAGCACCAGTACAACTATAACAGGTGCAAAGGAATAAAAAGGACGCCCGCTGACGACAATGCATAGATCGTACGAAGATACTGATTCTCACTACAATACCACTCATTTCCAAGAAGTCATGCAACACTAGCACACCCAAAACTGGCTACAGAAATACGATGCCCGGACCTGTAGATGACCACACCGACGGCAGCCCCATCGAACAATCTAGGTCGGTTTCGCATAAAATTGATTTTCTGATCGGGAACTACAAGTTCGATTGAATATTTCATCCTTCACGTGTATATACCCGTAGACCCCATATATATTTTTCGTTCCAAACGTTTTCACGATTGGCTAGCGCTCAGGGCGGTACCTTCGTGTAAAGCTCCCTTATTACGTAGCGAGAGCACTTACGTGTCGACCACAGAGTTGACCCCCCCCTCCTGGGCAGTTGTTCACTTGTAACACATCAGGGTGTCGACAATATATCAGAACCAAGGCGGAACCGACAGCGTGGGCTGCTGTTCGAACTCATCACCAGAAGTATCCTTATCACGTCGGCATTACTGGTCTTGACGTTGCGGTTCCATCGCCTTGGTATACCCGGCTTCGTGAAAACGATAAAATGGCGCGGATAGCTAGCCCCTGCTCGTAGTAGTTGATCGTAACCGGATGACCAGGGGTTCTAATGCTCCCTTTGTATTGCTCCCCGCCGACGCCCTGTTGCATGAATACATGGATGGACTGTGTGGCTTTGATCCCTTGATACAGCACACATAGGCCGCGCTTATTCGTTTGGGAAACATGATATCGTGGTACCGGTATATCGTAGTGGACATGATATTGCTCTACCCGCACGTCTTGTCGGGTTTCAGACAAGCACCCATCAACGTGCTTTGAACTCTCACGTTGTGTTTGTCAATTTTGCCAGCCCATCTGGTGTCTTCGCCCTTCCCCTGCAGCTCTTTCTCTAGTATCAACTCAGATCCAGGGTCGCAGAATAGGCTCTTAACGCCCCTGCCTACTACGGTACGTGTTTTTATTACCATCGGGCAGCGGGTTCTGCATTCCCACCGCCCGTTCATTTGGATCGATTGTTTGCCAACGTATGCTGTAGAACGTTTGGCGTGGTCAACTTTGAAATAATAAATCGGTTCATGGACTCGAGTCAACAGCATCGACGTCAGTAGCCCTACGAGGCTAACCACTTTACTGTGAACAGGAAGATCAGACACGAAAGTTTTGACGGGGACGGGTTGATGCTTCTCTATTTCATCCGCTCATCACGCGTTCCCTACGCATATCGTGGAAGGTGAAATAAATTATTCAAATAACGATGAATGTCGATGCTCTGTATAAGGCAACAGATGTGGCACGGACGTGTCTGTGGATATCATTTGGGATACCGAATAAACTACATTGTTTGGATAGGCGTTTGAGGTCAAGAAACTAAATGAAACAGATAAATGATAGGAGGAGAATATGAGTGGAGAAGGCCAAACATGAGACAAAGCAGGAGTGATCGGGTGGGGCTGACCCGAATCTGATCCTCGCGGAGCAATGTCCATGCTACTGGCAGATGTCCTCTACGGCTGACACTTGTATTGGCATGTCAGATGCCTTGGATTAATACATTCGTTCCTACTAAAGGTAAGTTGGAAATACGATATACATGAATAGTGAAGAACGTACTGAAGAACAGTATCGTCGCAGTTTATGTATGAATCGCAGTGCCCACATGTCTGCGTACAAAATGGACTTTAGAGGGGCTTCGGCATTTGTTTCTCTTCCGCCCGACGGCCGTTTCTCGTGTCCTCGGTGGCCGGGCACGCAGCGGCCCCGCCTGTACACACAGCTCATGTTTGGGCCCCGGTCGAGTTTCGTGGAGCGTGCTCTGCGGCTTCAAAAGTAGCAGCACTGACAAGTAACCACGGCGAGGCGTTCTGGCTTGTCACGGCATGGCCGGTGCCTTGAAATCTCCGTGCGACTGTTTTTTCATCGGCATGAAGTACGATTACTTGGTTTTTCCAGGCCGAATGAATAGGGCACACAGCACACAGCACGCACGAGGCAACAAGGAGTACACCGACTTGAATGAGGCATACATCAGGCGTCGTGCAGCAGTAGTTCGTACCATGCTGCAGGCCTCGGTGCAGCTCTCTGTGCTATGTTCAGATTATGTTTGAAAACCCACAGTGCGTATTTACGTTGGGGCATTTGGGCCTCATGATCTACGCGGACCTACGTGCCCATATCATTCGTGCGTTGCACTGTCGGTCAATCTTACATACTTCTTGCCAAATATACCCGATCACACCGTAAACCGTAAACAAGTTTGACGGTGTTTCGCAGCCATTGTACCACCGCAGACGCACGTCGAGTTTTTCTTTGGAAAAGTTACGAGCTTTGCTGGTATGTGAGCGTATGTGTGACCATTCGGATGACAAGCTGGACGATTTCAATCAACACTTCTTCGGAAATCCAAACGCCTCCTCGCAGTACAGCAGCTGTGCAGCAGCCGCGGTACAACACCAACTAATTTCGAGTAGAATAATACGGTATATAGAATGTCTTTGCAAACTCTTTCCAACGTGCGACACCCCCGGGTTGCAGTTCAACCGCGAAGGGAACCTTGTAATACAATACAATACGGCAGCTTTTACTACGTGGTACGCTACGATAGTGCCTCGACGGGCAAGGGATAGTTAGTTACTCCGTCATCATGATGTCTCGTGTGTATACCGCGTCTCGGACTAGCCTCCAGCTTACTACTGATGTCCCGGCGCAGTCCTGTAATGTGACGTATTTATCATACATGCGGTAGAAACCCTTCCGATGAGCGTCTTCCAGTATTCTCGTTCATTGCCCGTGAAGCTGGTTTAGCACAACCAAGACCCTCTCCCTGCCCCGGGTTCGTCTAACCAATGCCAGAACGTCCCTCCAGGATCTATGGTACACAGATATCAATTGAATCGACTCAAGGCACACCAGGAAATGATGAAAACCGTACTCCAAGCTACACTCCAGCACCACAGTGGCGTCTGTTGCTCGACGTGGTATCGGGTTAGTGTTCCATGTTGCGCTCACAATGTCATACGTTCTCGACCCTCATAAGCCACGCCGAACCTGAGCCGCTCCTCAAACGCGTTGGGCTGTCCCTCTCGTACTCACCGCAGGAGCTGTGGATGCGTTCAACTCGGAGCTCAGCATAACCGGCATCGCCGAATTTGTCAACAATTGGGCAGGTACTGTGGGAGGTAAGGACTGTTGCGCAAGATGGGATATACTACCAGGGGCTTAATCAGTACGGATGCCAAGCTGCAACGACATGCGCAATTTCTGGGGTGGGTATCGTCTCACATACAAACGTGGGGTGAGGCCGAGAGAAGGCTATCTTGGGTTGGTTTTCGATTTGTAATGTCCACGTATAGGTGTTGGGTTTATTCCACAACTTCCAGGATACATACGTCTAAATCTTAACGGCTAACCCTAACTGTAACCCTACATCTATCCCTAACCCTATCTACGTCGAAGGTAGAGTCCGGGTTACGCACACCGGTGGTGCAGCACCGCTCTACGTTGATTCAAAATCAAACTTACTCTCACAAAATGCGATGTTTTTTGTACTGTGGCGGCCGAGGGACAGGCCAACTGACGTACGGCCGCCAAAGTGCGGTCGAATCGCAGGGAATCACATTTGAAAAATCCCCTATAGTAGCGATTGGCCTAAATACTCCTGTACAATTATTCTTCGCGTTCCCGGATCACTTAAAGTAGGCATATGATTAGTCGAGGCCTCCTGTCCCAGGCAGAGGGCCTCGAACGGTATAAAACACCTCCCCGCTTGGTGCGTGCCCAGCGTCGTGGCGATTCCCGCCGCAACTACTGTAAACCAAGAAACTACAGTTAATATGCATAGCTGGGTGGCTGGGATGGTCAATTATTTCCCTCCGAAAGCCTTCGTAACTCTTGTGAGGTTCGGGAAATTTGCATGGCAATGATCTGAGAGTCTCCGCTGATACCACTACATTTTCGAAGCAACTGTCAAAACCATATCGCTGCTGCTCTCGCTGGCTCCTATTGGTCCGGTCTCGACTTTTCTGTAGTGTTCTTCTTCGCCCTCACCGTTCTATTGAAGTAAGTACGGAACTCGTTGAGGCCTTATGGTCCAGGCCGTGGTTCTGGCCATCCTCCGTCGTATTCTGTAGGATATGTTGTCCACTGGGCTGCGGGTTCGTATCCCCCCCTGTCCGTTGTCTAACCCAACCTTGCTGTATCTCAAGCGTCCCGCGGATCGACGCGGTTTAAGAAACTAACTATTGGAACAATATCGCTGTGCTCTTTGGATCCGATTGGTCGGTTCTTGATTTTACTTTCAGCGAACGATGCAAGTAAGTTGGCTGTTTTTATAATCAGCAACGTTTTGCTGCTAGCTGCTGTTAACGGCGAGATCAAACGTTAGATAGTGTTGTAAATCCTGCCTCGTCGTGACTGATTTCCATTTGTTTACGGCACCATCGTACGCTTCTCAGGTAGGTTTTCATAGAATGACATGGGTCGGGATGGAGGATCCCGAGATATAGTGGTAATTAATTCCCGTGTCAATTGTATGGCACACATGTTCCTTTATTTTGGCTTGCATGCAGTCACGGTCTCCTCTATCAAATGTGTCGGCTGACGTTCGGAGTTCTAAATTATTGTTCCTTAAAGAGAAAAATCTACAAAATACTGCGATTACCAATGACATGGCCCCTAACAAAGGTTTGTCGCCTTCCCGACATTCAACTATTCCCGCTCATGTGTGTGCCTGGCTGACGTGGCTACAATAGGTACAGGAAGGTATATGTTTCTCCAAGCGTACGTCCGGTAACGAACTCTCCTGCGTAAATATTTAACTTTCGTTTACTTGCCGATTCAACTCTCACCCCTCATTGGGGTGCCAGGTAATGAAAAATAAAGTCCTGGCCAAAGGGTTTATTTCGTGTCGCTTAGTCTAGCCATGACTATTAAAAAAAATCGAATGAAAATCGGCAAATACAAACGCGTGGTCCTCCGTGGTACTCAGCCGGCAGGATCAGAAAAACACGTATGCGCCCTTCTTTATTCGACGGGAGAAACGTTTGGCTGATGGTGTATACGACCGTTGTTCGCGAAGTTGTTGGAACATGCATGTTTGACTATAACTTAGTACAAACATCGAGTAACCATACCACTTGTGACTTGAAAAATGCAAATAAATGCCTATCGATGAGGAGTTAACACAACTGGATCCCAGGACGTGTCCTTTGTCAAGAGTGGGACATCTGTCGTGGAAAGAGTTTCGTACTTATGCCCTAGCCCAACGCATCCTGCTCTAGACTCAGACTATCGACTGAACAAGTCTACTCACTCTATCTACCGGATACATATATATATATATATATCTTGTGAGGATCGACTTTTAATCAATGCACCTTCAGAGAAGATTGCTTGGAATCCGGGAAATCATTCCGTGGTACCAAGTATACGTTACATAGATCGGTCAAACGCTGGTGGAGGTTCTGAACTATTAATAGTTATTTCATACCCCATTGATCTAATAACGGTTGCCAGACGCCATAATGTAAATGGGCGAGGCAGGTGTACCATATATCCAAGCTTATATGAAAACATGTAGTTATCACGAACAACCAATAAGCAAAAGGCAGCTTATGTTTCTACGGTCGCACTAGAGAAGACTAATCGAATAAATCGTGTCGAGGTTTTGTCTCTGTGAAGAGATATGGCAAAGGTGGCACCGAAGTGTCTGTAAATGTCACTTGTGAAGAAGAAGAAAATACGGTGTTTGGAAAAAGCTGTGTCGATAGGACAAAACGAGAAGAGACGTGAGGAAGGGAAGATCGGAGAAGACCAGATAACTCAGAAGGAGTCAGGAGTGACGTGGGCGTGGCCGCCACCCGCTCCTCACGGAACCATGTCCATGCTACGGGCAGATGTACGCTACGGGTTGTTGTACTGGCCGACAGTAATGTTCCCTGTACTGTTCTATGCAACGTCCCCGTAACGTTCTAAGTAACGTTGCTTGATACTCATGGTGATAAACTAGTTACAAGTTGAATATACAATACACCGACGGGAACTAACAAAGCCAGTTTCCTTGCATATCGTATTTTCCGCATCCAGAAAATAGATACCTATGGCAGTGTACTCAGGGTGGTGCTTACGAACCAACTAGATACTTGTGATAGTGGACTGCAGAGTCCATATTCCAATACACCCCCTTGATGAGAAGTCGGTGGCCAGAGGAACCTGATACTCAACAGAATAAACTTTAATGGTACATCAATTTCAGTCTTGTGTATGAACTACAGCAATACGGATATAACCATGTGACTCAGATTATCCAAATCCAAATAGATAACGATATATTGGGGCCTGTGTATGAACAGCGGAACTATGGGTGTAACCATGCTGCTCAAATAATCAAAATACGAATGAAACAATATCTTCAGACCTGTTATATGAACAGCTGTAATAGGGTAAAATCATGTAACAAAATACGCTTGGTGTAATTACCAGCAAGAAATACTCTAGATAAGAAGCGCAAACCAATCTGCTGAGTATTCATCGCGCAACCTGAAATGCCACATGAAGCCTAAGAAAATTAAAAGCTGTGGACGCTGGCCAAGTACAGCGAAGGATGCGTAGTATTCAGTTTTGTGTATCCACCTACGTACTCGGAAGAAAGTCTACGAAATTCAACGAACAGCGAGAGTACAGCAAGAGAAAATGAAAAAGTCGTATCACAAAAAGCTACACTGTGATGCCCTTTTGTTGAGCAGCGAGTTATATCCAGATACAACAAAGCGGGAAAACGTATCTGCGGTACGTTTGCTGCGCCTCCTCAATGTTATCCTATAGTAGAAAAAAGAAGAAATCCAAAGCATTCGACAAACAACTGTGCACGTATTTACGTATGTATGTCCAACCATATACTGAAATGAGTATGATATCACATCCAGCGTGTGAGTCTGCATTTTTGATACGTACTCGCTGAAAGAAAGCGAAATACAGTAACAGAAGTCGAAAATACTAAACTCCAAAGAACATGTACTGGTAGACGTAAGCCAGTAGAATAAAACGTGTACGAGGCGGCGGATGTATCAGCTTGTATGATACCTGGCATGCGTTTATTACTCGTACTATATGAATGCTTTACAGCAGTGGCAACGAAGAAAGCTAAAACGTTGTAAGAATCACTAACCCCCGAGAAAAGTAAATTAAATAGCCCATAAAGATCGACCTACTGGTAGGCCGTTTCGTCAAATGTGCCTACGCTTCCCTGGTAGGGTGCTGCGTTGTTGTCGCAGTTGCTGCTCGTCAAGAACTTGTACAGTTGTACTGTTGTTGAAGTCAAAGAATATGACCCGGACCATGTAGTACTAGTAGAGATATGGTTGTGAAGTGCTGCTACTGATGATAATGATGATATTGATGATGATGATGATGAATATGATGATCGGGTAGACCTGATGACGATCGTAAAGCCTTGATGCCGTGATGTTGCTGTGTGATGCCGTAATGTCCCGTGTCCCAGCCAGCTTGATCCCATATTACCGCTTAAAGATGCGGCGCAATCTAAAGTTTCATCCCCGAAAGAAGAATGCAACAGAAAACTACCGAACTCCTAAATCGAACAATCTCCCTGTCTGCTGGGGAAAGCCGATTTCATGCACTGGTGAAAGATAGCGAAGTACTTAGCTAGTCTATATTGTAGAATAGCTCCTGACTGCCATGGCCATGGTGAATGTGTTGGTGCTGGTCTCGCTTAGCTTGCTGCTGATGAACATGTAGATGGCGATGCGTGCCTCCCTGGTCCTGAGGTCGAGTCTTGACAACGATGGTGAGCCAATTTACTTTATTGCTGTGTATCTGGTGAAGCTTGCGTCCAAGTAAGAGGCAATCCCATGTTGTACGTGGCTGCTGTTTGATGACCGCAGACCCTCACTGCTGTAGTAGTCGTGGGTGCTGTTGTTGCAGATGATGTTACGACGAACACAAGAAGAATACTGCTGCTGTTGCAGGTAGAAGAAGCTGTAGTCGCCATACGTAGAAGTAGTATACAAAACAGCTGTCTAGCTGTTGTACTCGTAAGTCGCATGTGCTGCTCTTGTACGACTAGTCGCTCTGATGATAGCTGATGATGAAGCTGGTGTTGTCGATGATGGTGCTGGCTTGAGCAGTGCTATTGAAGTTGTGATGGCCTTGTTGACCGAGATGAAGGTGACTGCACTTGCCGTGCGTTTGTCCTCCGCAGAACCGTATCCGGGCTGTTCCTGTGTTAGCATGTTTGGTCCAAGTTACAGCAAGACTGCTTGTCTGCAAGGAAAGCTAATGTCATCATCGATCTATTGCTCGAAAAGCAATTTTAATGTCGATGACCTGGCTTGTAATATTGCGAGGCGGTCGCAGCTGCTTTACAAACGTGTAACGCCCCTTGGTATTGAGCGAACGCCCGTAATTGCGCTTGATATTGAGAGCATTTAATCTTCGGAGTCTGAATACGTATCTCACGCTTTGCAGGGCTGAGAGCAGTTGCTGGAAGAAAGTTCTCGTTTGGTTCCCCCGATTGAGTCTGAAACTAGCTTCGAGCGTAAGAGCGTAAAATCTGTTGATGGAGGTGAACACCGTGTTTAGGCGTAAATGCCCCTTACAGGCAGGATTACCAGTATAGGCAGGCTGAAGGTATTTTCCCCGATGCTACGCTGATTAGCTATTTTTTTAATGACCTAGCTGCACGTTACAGATGTTCGGTCTTCTCGTCTATTATTTACAGTTGCACGAGGACAAATACTTGTACGCACTTCGTACCACAAAATAGGAAGCTTGACGAAACGGTTTTAAAGACCACTTCGCGCATGTTAAATGGCGTGAAATCGGACTCCATACTTCTTACACGCGTGATAACGCGAGCAGTCTCGTTACCTGCTTCTCGGGTAGAGCGTGAAAGCAGTCTCTAATTTTAATGTCCCTGATGTACTTGACGTCGATTTGTTGCGTCGATGTCAAGGCTGATCTTGATTTGTTTGAGAAACATATATTCCACATTGTACATAGGGCACGCGGTGCTTCGAAAGTCTTGGAAGAGCACGACGATCTAAGCAGAACGCCGTTGCTTGGTGCCGCTCGACGTGTAGATCAAACGGTGAGGCTATTAACCTAACGGAATAAATCGTGTCGAGGCTCTGTCTCTTTAAGGAGAGATGGCAAAGGTGGCACCGAAGTGTCTGTAAATATCACTTATGAAGAAGAAGAAAGTACAATATTTGAAAAAAGCGCTTATGTTGCCATGGGAAAAAAAGCGAAGACAATTGAGGAAGAGAAGACAGGAGAAGACCGGGCATCTCAGAAGGAGTCAGGATTTGTCAACGTGGGCGTGACCGTCGCGTGATATTTACGGAAGCATGCCCATGCTACGGGCAGATGTACTCTACGGGTTGTCGTACTGGCCGGTACACCGTCAATGTTCCCTCTACCGTTCTATTCAACGTCCCCGTAACGTTCTAAGTAACGTTGCGTGATACTCACGGTGATATGCTAGTGACAACCTGAATATTCAATACATCGACGGGAAGTAACAAACCTAGTTTCCTCGCATATCGTATTCATCCGCATCTAGAATTACGATGCTTCTATCGTGTACATAGGGCAGTGTCTACGAATCAACTAGATACTAGTGACAGTGGGCTGCAGAGTCTATATTCCATTGGAGATATTCATACGTTGTTTGTATCCCTCTTGGCATGCAACGTACGCAAACTGACCACTCTTGTCGCGTGTGCTTGTCTGGTGTTCGACCAAGACAACACAACTCTTCTTTGTCTACGCCTGTAAAGATGAACCAAACACGTCACTCGTCGACGCAACTACTATACACACGCCAACTGAACTGTGCCCCATGCTTATATATCCCGTGTCCCTCCAGCCGCAAATCTACGGATAACCCAAGGCCGCAGCATTGGTCCCAACACTTGTGTCAGCCCATAGTACGAAATCACGCACTGTCATACAATATTAAGTCCGATTCCCGAGTCGTCAGAACACTCCTCCCGCCCCACCGAAAGGGAATCACTGGCAGGTAAGGTTGCTGGAGTGCTGCAAAGGCCGCTCCCTCCACACTTATTGCTAGCTTACCTAGCCCCGTTCGAACAGGCGACGATACATATGTGACAAGGACGAAGTGTCAACGGTTTCGTTGGAGACATGGGAGATACCCAACCCTCACGTAGCGTTCATTGCCTTCTAGACCAGAGACGTGCTCCCCACTTTGCACGTTCCAAACCGCCGATTGCGAAGTTAACCACCTTCAGCAGACACCGCACACGCGTACCCTGTTCGGGCGGGCATCACATAAATCACTTAAGCACTGTAACTACGGTGCCCTAGGCAGCTTAAGCATGATGTGTCCTAGTGCCCGTAAGTGTTCTCAGAGTGGACTCACGGAAGCACGCCTGTTTGTGACAGCGGAAGTATGTATGAAATGTCGGGTGGTATGCCACGTAGTGTGCGTGGTGCGGTGCGTGGTGAATTGACCCTACTCTGTAATCGAACGACAGCCGAAACCTCTTTCCATGATTTCGTTGCTTCGTCTACGCGCCTACTCTCAGGTGGTCTGTCATTCAGCAAATCAGCACTCTACATGGATGGCAGCTCGTTTTTCATCAACAACTCCGCCGTTGATGATGGAGGTAAGAAATTGGATGCTGTTATATTTCAGGTGACTACGCTCCCACGGAGAAGATATATTTATCCAGAGCGGCGTACCTTAGAGCACTGTTACAATATTGCATCTAAATAGCACTTGTACAGCGAGTAGGCTTTCACCTAGCAATAGGCTTCCTCTGACCCTAACACATCCGTCCTTGCGTGGTGCTTGATATGTAGCCCCTCGTCCTTTGTCAAACGAAAAAGGCATTATTTAGATTCGCGTCATTGGCCGCGATTCTACTATTTATTGTGAACGTTATACGGGACCAATTAACTGTGTTACTTATGTTAGGAGTACACATAAGCATTCAACGGCCGGCGATAGTATTCCCCCGCCACAATTGTAGTAGGGTTACCTGCTTCATGGTTCATGGTCAGGCAAATAGACTTTTCTTCCGGAGAACGAATACCTAATTCTACCTGGTTATGATATTCTCGCCCATCCGCAGGATTCTATGCTCCCGTGTAGTACCTCGGGTTGTGCTCCACAGCGTCATGTCCATTCCATCAAAGACCGTTGACCCACGCGATTCGGTTAGTGCTTGTGTATGATATACTATACCTAGCAGTCCAGGAAGTATCCCCCCCTGAGTAAATTGATTAAATACATTCGGTGCGAAACACTTCAAGACAGATATTTGAGGCGGACGCCAAGACCCGTTGCTGTATACCGGCCTTCTCAACCTTATCGTCTCAACCATTTGAAGCATCGGGGTTTCATGTCAGTTAATGGAGACATACCCACATGTTTGTAAACCTCTGCTTTTGCTTTTGGTTTCACCAGATGGTAGGATTAGTTGTGGTCATATTTGAGATTTAAGAGATGTAAGCATAAGGTTAGATCAGAACACGATCTCAATCCAACTCGATTATCTCACGGGCGGGTGGGGGCCCATGAGGCACATGCGCAGAGTTTCAGGGTCTACCTCAAAACAACGGCGTGAACTTTGCCACCTCCAATGCGAATTTTTTCGTGCTTCGGTTTTTCGTGACTTTCTACATTTTTGTCTGTCTCCATTGCTGCCTTATCTTCTTCTTTTTTCTTTCTTTCTTATGTAGCTATATTTTGTTTCCTTCTTGGGTGGGCATTTTGGCTCGTGCTCGGGGTATTCATCTTATGTTTTCTTACTTGTGTCTTATGTTGCTTTGGAGTGGTGGATCTCCTTACCGTTTTGATTTGTTCTTTCTTGTCCTCTGGAATAGTTTGGTTCCTTTTCGTTTTCTGTTCCTTTTTCTTGTTTTTCCTTTTTTTCGTTTTCTTTTTTGTATTTCGCCTTCTCTCTTTCGACATATATTGTGCTTATCGTACCCAGCACGATGAGATGACAGTGCGTTGTCCACTGCATTATTTCCATGCATTATACTCTGTCGTAACGTTTGACCACAGAGCGCGTATCTCCTACGGTAGGGTAAGAATCAGCACGGACAATGGGTGTGCTGGATGCCGGCAGATAGGAGAATTGTTTAATTCCAAGAACGCACACCTGTGTGCGGGATAAGTGTGAACATTTTTTGTTGCCTCGTATGTACCTAGCATGAGCATGTGGTTCTCGTTATGGCGTAGAACATTACTTCATATTGATACGTACCATTCATAAGCATTGAAATGTTCGAACTTTTGCGCGAAGCCGCTAACAGACATGCCTTGCACTACTTGGGATCAGCTGGTTCAGAACGTCACCTGAATAAAACTGAATTCTTCCTGCGGAAATGCCTGACCGGTAATCGCTTCTTTCAATCCCTGTAGTTGGTTGGGACACGTCTGCGCCGTTGCTGCTCGTCCTGTACGTTTTACCTAGTACCAGCACTTGGTATGTCACCGTCATCAATGGTCCATGCGGAATAGCACAGTATCAAACCTACGACATTCCGGTAGGTACTGCAAGAACCAATTTGGGGCGATAATCGTGATCAAGCGCGTACCATTCACTTTTTGCGTCGATTATGCACTGTTCAAATACTCGTACCCGCTGAAATTCTTAGACAACCGAACTGAGGATCCCACCATAGAGATTAACAGTATAACCACCTGTTCGGACCCAACCCAGCCTGCAATCGTATCCTTCTCTGTTGGCCTTGAGAGGGCATCGCCGGTCGTGACGGCTATTCTTCAGCCGGATATGTTTTGTCCTAAAGCTTCTAACCGATATTGCTTTCGCCGTTAGACGTGTCAACTGTTACCTTTGCTGGCCAAGTGTGGTCAGCTGCACTTTGTTCCAACTATTTCAATCGTAGCTACGGAAACGTTCACGACACAGTACACGATAGGTACTCGGAACATGGCAAGAACGCAACCGGCGACCTGCTCACGACACCACAGCAACACAGCTGAAACAATGGTTTGAGCCTGGCGATGAACGGCACATATGGTTTAGGCCATGGATAACCAAAAGGTTGGTGTAGTACACGGTACTGTCATCTCGTCAGGCTCAAGGCATCAGAACGACGCAAAGCTACGATAAGGGTGCACTTAATAAGTTATGAGACTCCTCACACGAGAAAGTCCCTACTCTTACTAAATGCACACCTGAACCCCGCCTTTGATACACGAAATGAAACGGCAACGCGATGAGCCATGTGGCTTAGGCCCACAGCCAAACATTATACGAAAAAAACAAAACGATATAAGATAGTTTATATAGGAGCCCCGCGAGCCAGGAAACAAATTGAGTGAAAAGGTTTACCTTTTGCATCACGCGATCAACAAATATTTAATTGATATTTACGGCCACGGTTAACATCGCTGTACGCACATGTTGTATCATAATTTATAGGCCGCCAAGAACAACGCGCTCGGTCATTTTGGTGAATACTTTTTACTCGTAAAAACATTTCCCGGTGTCAAGTGCAACTCCAGGTCCTGTACCCGATCGTGATTTCAAGATTTTCTTACCGTACCTGGCGGAAGAGTGTATTGCCTTTAGTATGCCTGGCCGCATTGTCTATATTTTGCCGGAAACAGTAGAAGAGTACTTCCAAGTATGTATAGATGAATCTTTTGATATGCTTCCAGGTCACGACCTGTGGCGATCCGCGACGGCTCTCGTGGCTTTTTAGAACAATGCACACAGTCAACAACGCGCACGCTTCGACGACTGCTTCCCCGTCAGTAATGTTCGCGTTCAGGGGCAATATTTGCTAGTGCCCGTTCCATTGGTTTCTGATACGTGTGAAATCATATACTCGGCGTATATTACCTGTGAGCACCATGCGCACGCCATATTCTCAAGTGCCTGGAAAAGCTCGCCAGGCTGTATTTCTAAAGGGGTGCAGATCAAACACTACGTCTTCATACACATATGGTCCATGGAGGACAACACATTATACTTTCGAAACACGACGAATCGGGTGATGTCGTGATCACCGATGTCTGGCGAACAAATCCTGGTTTGAAAGTTTTGTTTTGTTCCCTACAACAGAATAAAGTATCTTATAACTTGCCAAGGGCCAACACCAGCTGATGTTCACAATATCATGAATATCTCATCCAACTTACGTTAATTACAAAACGAAGTCGTGTTCCAACCGTAGAATGGCCAGAGAATTCGTTTCCTGCCGTATATGGTTAGGTTGTCTGAGTGTTTTTCACGAACCATGAGACGGCCTGTGACGTCCCGGATACGTGTGTTTGCCTTTTGGTTCGTACAACGTTACTCGTATTCAAACCGGAAACCAGTTCAAAGTGGTCAATTCTAAAACCTGTCGAAATACGCTCTCAGATGAATATTCAGAATAAACCACGGCTGACACGAATGGAATCCGGGTTTTAAGGTTTATTGATCTTGAAGAATCAAATCACAAACCAAACGTCAATCTCGACGTTCGCGACGAGACGGATGCCGCACGAATGTTTTGGGAGTCAGAACTGTTCTCTCATCTCTAGAAAGTGTGCACTGTGGTGCTGAGGATTTTTGGAGATCTTCATCTGCATTTACTATACGCATGGCGTGTTATTGCTTGTAGTAGGTCGTTTATGGTTTGTTGTTATTTTTGCTACGTAAGAATGACCAAGTATCAACATCGTTCGACAATGAGTAGGCCGTGTCTCAGAAACCATGGGCGCAAAATCTTCAGGGTCTATCTATCAAATTGGCGGAAGATATTTGGAGTCTCGTGCGGAAACCATATATGATTGGCGTATTACGGGGGACCATAGTTAAAATGACCTATTGTAAACACAAATAGACCTACTGTAGACACCAAACCTGTATATTTCCCCATTTTTGCCAACAATATTTGGTCCATAGCTAATAGGACCTACTGTAGACACAATAGGACCTACTGTAAGACACCAAAATCTCTATATCACCCTGCTGTTGCTAACAATACTTGGTCCTATTTACTATGGTCCCCCGTAAAAGTTTCCTTTTCTTGTTTTCGCGTTAATATATGACCTGGTAATAGTCGTACGCGTTTTTTCTTCGAAAAGTTGGGCAAAACCAACTGCAGGCATGCCTTGGAGTACGTGGAACCGGCTCCTTTCGAAGAAGAAACAAACAATGGACTCCTCCTAAGGAAACGTTGTTGGTCGGGACTTATTGTCGCCGATAGCGTCAGTCCCTGGCACGTCACAGACAACCTAAGTATCGCATCCTCTTCCGTTATTATGGCGATCAGTATCTTACCAAACATATGTCACATTATGTTAATAATGAATAATGCGTTCGTGTCCGACATAAACAGTCTGTTTTTTCTCGAACCCGCTCGTACTACGTGCTCGTAGTAATGGCGATGGGTAAATGGTATGTATTTACCTGAAACACCGGGCATCCATGGTGATGTTGATCATTAAAATATTCTGCGTACCGACATCTACAAGACGTGCACGGCCTGCTGTACATGATACATCGAGCAAACGGGTAGGCGGCACCACCCTCTGTGTTAGTGTACTACACTTAGACTACATTATTCTAACCGTTTCGTTCGGCGACGGGCAGGTGGTATTTCCGCCACGTCTTCGGATGTGCATATCGGTGGCAACTCTTCGTTTCGTGACAATTCGGCGGACTTTGGAGGTGAGAAACGAAGAGGTGCCGAAGAACGGTATACTCGTGTAATTCCTGCCACTGATTGACGCGTCTAATGTGTTTTGCCATTTACGTCTTCCGGAGGTGCACAATGCCCCATGGCCTATCCAAATAAGGAGGGGAAACAAACCGTCAAACATATTATGTACGGTGAGGGACAGTTGACTTTGGCAATTCGTTGTTGGTATTTGTTACTGTAAACCTTGCTCGCCCTGGAACCGAGGCATACACACAGTATATCCCATGACCTCGTCCAACCTCCGTGGAAAGACGTATGACACATCGGCGAAGCGATTTCCTCGTGTCGTTTTGAATATTCATCTTTACGCAGAATGGGGGAACCCTTCTCATGCTGCGTCGGCTATTGTCGGTGTATTCGTTCAATCGGCTTTAAGGATCTCACGACTGGTGTCGTGGTGCTATCGGTCTCGCCGACCCCCCTGCATTTGCCTTCGTTGGCCACCTCTTTGTGTCGTTTGACTGAATGTCCACACTCCAGCTAATGTTCAGGCAGGCAACTCTCACATTAACCCTCTGCACCCAACCTCTTCCTTCAGCTAACCATGCATTTCGACCAAGTGCACTTTCCCCTTTATGAAATCCATGCGCTACGTTTGTAATCTCGTTTAATCGGATCTACATATCGTACAGACAACAGTCATTGCGTGAGATTATCGAAGACACGTGTAGACTTCCTCATATCAGAAAATGACGGGTAACATATTTTCCCCGACTGTCTGTACTGCACTTATTGCGACATTAGAACAGTGCTTTGTCTTGATTCTATCACCTATCAACCGCAGGCTGTGTCCGATGTCAACCCTCGTAGGCTCGTGGAACACCCCAGTACTCTGCCCGTCGCGCTAACGCTGCCCTTCTCCCTTTCACTGGCAATGCGGGATCTCTTATCTGGGGACAACCGGGATGATGCCTCGTCGTCAAAATACCGGGGCTACTCGCGAGCACAATTCCCGCATTCTCAACAGTCATCAATAATGCCGTCCAACGTTTTACAGGTTATCGGCATATTTCACATACCATGCAGGTAGTTTTGTCCCCCCGAATCCTTCGGGCAATATCATAGACAAATACTGTAGTCCGTGGTCTTCATAGATAGCACTTCTGGACGTTAAGATAAAAAGGGGTCAATACGTCATGCTATATTTGACAATTCCGGAGACAACTTCAATGGCGTTACCTTAATTTCCGATGTCGGGAACTGTTTTGCGAGACTTATATACTCCTCGCCTTGTGTTTACTTTAGGTAATCATGAGGATCGCATCACT